>VUQR01035729.1:21670-33143 GCA_015108515.1 Hemichromis elongatus
TTTTTGGAGCGTAGGAGTGAGGAAGCTGGCAATCCTGATGCTGGGGTCGAAGCTGTTGGCGTGCTCCCCTTTGTGCCACACAGACCATAGACTAATATGACGGCAGTGGAGAAGTTCATTTTCTGCATGGTTACCCTGGCATCTGTTTTTGCTTTGTAATTGCGCAGAGGTAGAGTGATGCCACGGTAAAGTAAACGTCCCTCTGTGTATATTTACAAAAGTTATGAAGCTGGGAATCCATTTATCTCCAGGTGTGTTCTCATATTAAGTTTTGAGCTTTTTCAACTTATCTTCATGCATCTTAATTTCCACCCCGTTTCTTCTCCTCTCCTTGCAACTGTCTCCATTTCCCAGTTTCTCTATTCCCCCAACCTTCTTGTTCTCTTGCCTCCTCTCTCGCGCTCATCTCTGTGATGCCAGCCTCCTGGGTTATTGGACCAGAGAGCATTCCTCTGAGACCACTTAGAAAGACCAGTGGAGGTAGAGAAAGAGAAAGGGAGAGGGGGAACACAGAAGAGATGGGGGGAAGAAGGAAGAAGTGAGAGGCTAGTGGAGAGTGTAGGGCAGGGGGGGTAAGGAGGGATAGCAGAAAGGAAGTTTTTCTGTCAAGGTCGACTGCTGCTCAGTCTCACACGCAGTACTTTCCACTCGCTGGAACACACTTTGCCCTCACACACAAGTACATATAGCCATGCCTGCTACCTCACTGCAGTGAGGACCACTGCATTTGATCCGAGGGTTTTTTAGGCATTTGTATCCGAGATGATAGTTCAACCTCTACAAAGAATATCCGACTCAAGGTTAAGTGCTCAGCTTATGAGCACAACACAGGGTCCCAAATGAGCTTTGAGTCTACAACTCTCTGATCTCGATGCTGCTCCATGGGAAGGGCGAGCTGCAGGATTAGGCAAGACTCACAGTGCTTAACCCTGTTTACTGATGCCCAGCTGTGCTTATCTGTACCCCAGCAAGCTTAACTGTATTCTCTGCATTTGTCTGTGTGCCTGTCTCTCTTTTTGCAAGGAGCAGACAGGAGAAAAGACCAACAACGGTACTCACTACAAGCTGCAGCTCCTCTACAGCAATGGTGAGTAGGTTCAAAGATGAGTGAAAATTGCGCAAACCTGACACACACCTCTACTCTTGACTTACCCATTAATTTCCCTTGTCCTCTGATCACTAGATTTATGCACTTTACTGTACAGCTTTCCAAGCTGTTACTTATGGGCCCATATATGGGGAAATGAGGTGCACGCTGCCTCCCCATCCCAACACCTCCTAAGCCACTCGATTCCTCCTTCCACTTCCCCCATGGTGCTTCTACATCAGATCAGGGGGATACATAGAAATTTGGTTCCCATGAGCCACTGCTGCCCCAAGTCTGTCGCAGTGGCACCCATGGGAGAGAAGATAAAAGACGCGTTCCAGAGCAACCCGCTGATACACACGCATACATACAAGTACACTAAAAGCACTTCCTCTCATCCCCTTCCCCCAAGCATTATCAAAGGCATCTCAATCGAGACTTTGATGAAAGGAGCACATTTTAAAGGCAATACTTTCCAAACTCTCCATGAAAAAATTCACAGGCAGCGTGGTCTCCTCCAAGGGAGCAGCTCAGTGTGTGTTGTTTCCTTCTCCCGAGGCGAAGTTTTAAAGAGACACACCTGATTACACGCAAGTAAGAAGAAATGTTTTAAAAAAGAAACAACTCGTTCATTTCTTCATTTAAAGTCTTTAATAAGCCGATCAGCTCCCGTTCAAACGCAGCAGAATGTCTCCTGCCAGTCATAGCTTCACACAGGAACAACCATAAAAAGAACAGCTTGACAAGTCGTGAGATTCTGGTTATAAATTGTGGCCTTAGAGTCGAACATGACTAATAATCATCAGACATCAAATAACTCAATCCCCTCAGAAACCATCAAAGGGGAAATTTGAACTGCATGCCAATCTTGTTGGCTGGACAGAGTTCAATGCTTTTTTTCTTAGAGCCTATCCAGATACTGTGGAAAAAAAATAATATCATAAATCTTTCCATCTTATTTTGAGAATCCACAGAGATTTATCGCTGAGTGGTCAGGAGAGGTAAGAGAGTTTAAGCGCTTAATGTGACAGATGGGTTATGTTTTGCAATTAATTTAAAATGAGCATGTCTTCTTTGGAGGTTTGCAGCACAATAGAAATGTCTCTTTCAAGCTTCAGTAGCCTCTACCCTCAGCTTACATCTAACTAAAGAATGACAATTATTTCAGTGTAACTGAATCGTTCTCATGCTTGAAACACTTTTGCAAAAAGTTACATTTTCTGTTTTTGTCTGCAGGGGTTCGCACTGAGCAGGATCTTTATGCACGACTTATCGACTCCGTCACTAAACAGGTTGTTAAACTTTTCTAAAGTTTTCCCTTAAATGGGATTCCACTTAGAGTTTTAAGAAACAGGAGTTAATTTACTTCTACATGAAACTCAACCTGACCCTTTGCCCCTTGCTACTTCCTCTCAGCCCATATCGTATGAGGGACAAAACAAGAATCCAGAAATGTGTCGGGTTCTGCTCACACATGAGGTTATGTGCAGGTGAGTGACACACACACACGCACACGCACACGCACACGCACACGCACACACACACACACTCTAACCCGCACCTATAGAAGTCAAGTACTTATATCCATTACATTCTTTCACTTTGTTTTGTCTCAGTCAGCTTTAAATTGGTTTTGTGGCGACGCTTGGGGCTCTACTTTTTAAAGTTTTGAACTGTAAGTCTAGGTTGTCCATCATCATCCTTGTTACAGTTGTAACCCCCTGCTGCTGTGTGCTGTGAGGCAGCATGTCCCTGGGCAAGCTCCCATTCCATCTTGGAGCGCTCCTCTCTCTCGGGCCTGTGGTTTTCGCAGCCAGAAATCAACTGACAGCAGCAAACACTTTAGGGGATCAATCTGCTTTTGGCTCATGGAAATACAAATTATGTTTAGGCATGTATGAACTTTATCGGCATTGGATGACAAGTGCGGTGGTGCAACCAGTGCCAAAGAGCAGCTTTAGAAGAAGAGCAAGTTCAATAAGGCTGGCTGTGGCTTAGGTAACCTTTTTTTGGATGTAGAAGAAGTTTAAGAGTGTCTGGAAGTGGGCATTGACCTATAGGTCTGCAGGAAGAAGGCTAGGGGGGCTGGGATATAAGGAGAAGGGCTGAAGCAGAGTGAGCTTTGCCATTGTGTAGCCAGCAGATGCCCGAATGTGACTCACAGCTGGCTAATAACAGAGCTGAAGAGGCAGAGGGCAAGCGTCACAGCTGGGGAGTGAGGCCGTCTGACAGGGGGGCGGAGGGGGGGTAGGGCCGGGCCAAGCTGGGACACGAGAGGGGTAAGGCGAGGTGTAGGGGTGGCAGATGGTTAGGGGTGGGGGCACTTTTGTTATGCAGTGAAGGGGAGTTGGGAGCTTTGGGAGGGGTTGTTGAGGGGGACTGGTTGGCCAGCAGGCTCCTCGGACAAGACCGCTGACGAATGGTAGGATGTTATGGGACTGTGTGCGTGCGCAGTGAAGCTGCGTGGGGGTTGAGTTTGATTTCAAAATCAATGTGACAGATTGCCTGGCTGGCTTTTCACTTTTTCAATGGTCCCTCACTGTTTGTAGGGTGTGTTGTTGTACCTTTTCTTCCTCTTTTATTCTTTTGTCCATTCTTCCCCTCCCTTCCCATGCTGCTTTTGTGTGTTCCTGGATCACGGCCCACTGTGGGGCAGAGCAGCCGGGGTCTATGGATGTGGATGGGTCAGAGAAAAATGGTGGCTCCTCCTGTTTAATTTGTTGTTGTTGGTGGGGTTTGTTTGTTTTTTTCCCACAATGCTAACTTTTTCCACTTTCCTGTTTCTTTAACCGCCCACTCAGTCGCTGTTGTGAGAAGAAAAGTTGTGGCAATCGAAATGAGACGCCTTCCGATCCAGTCATCATTGACAGGTAATAAGATCAAAGCATGTCCCACACAGTGTCCATCACCTCAAACCATCACCTGTCTGTACTACCTAAACTCTTACAACAGCCCCCTCTGCACCAACTATAGAAGAAGCTTACACAGTTATAAATTCATGCTCCCTGTTCATTTAAGACATAATATCTAACTGTGTGCATATGCATCACACGTCAATCATTGTTTCTTTGGGACAATTTACACTGCATCACTGCAAGCAGGCGGTGACGTCCAGTGAAAAGCGCCCATGTCTGTCTCCCATTTGCGGCTTTCTGTTTATCAGCTGATCTATCTTCACGCTTGCTGGGATCTGTTTCACTTTGGTCACTCATTTGCACCTGAGACCTGACAAAAGCACAGATTTACTTTTATCAGAAGCATGTGGATCATTCACACCACCAGAAAGGCTCACATATGTCTTTAATGTTCACCCTGAGGGCCAGTTATCAGGCTTTAAGGGAGATGACCATCCCTGTAATCAGCGTGTGTGAGAGTCTTCACGTCTAAAGGGCTTTTGGAGGTCCCACAATGTCTGCCTGGCATTAACCAGCGTGATTGATACTCATAAGCAGACCGTATGTGAAATACCTTCTCTGTGATGTCATGAGGCAACCTTCATCACCTCTCTCTGCTTTTCCCTCTCCTTCCGTCTCTCCTTCCCTGCAATTGTCTGTCTAGAAAGCACTCACTTCACATATATCAAGGACCCTTTTCTTTCCCCTCCTCAGTTCAAGCCGGCTGGCTGTTGACAGTGTGTCTCAGAGGATCTCAGATGAAGATAGTTTTCATATAACGGAAAAATCGGGTTGTTGTTGTATGAATTTTCCCAGAATACCTTGGAGCAGCTGCTTTTCCCATCTACTCTAGAACATTATTCTCACAATCACTCCCTCCGCACCCTTTTTATACTTCCTCCTAACATGGCTAAACTGCTTTGAAATTTGCTTTTTAAGCAGATTGGCAGTTTTCTGGTGAAGAAAAACAAAACAAAAACAGTATATTTCTTTGTGACTATCTGTGTGTGTGTGTTTGTAGGCTGAAGTGCAACTCCGAGGATTGATTTAAATGAAATCATTGACTTACTGTACTCTTTAATCACACTAGCCATATCCTGTCCTGATGGGGCCTTCCCTCTCTCGAATAGCCCACAAAATCCCCTCCTCAGGGACCCACCTATTAGAAAGCAGTTAATTTCTGATAAGCCGGTGGAATATTGCTTTGCCCAGTCAGAGGTTTCTTTACTTTTCTCCATATGCTCAACGTATGTATGCTCAAATCGGAGGCAGCTTATAACACATATGCATTGTTTGCATGCACACAAACGAATGTATATTTTTATGCTTGTGGGGATGTTTATTTATGTATGTATATGGATCTATGTACGATTGTCTGTGTGTCTCTTTGACCCCTACACTGACCTTTTTCCCTAGTCCTTGCTTGGGTCTTAAATTATTCATGTGTGTGTGTCTGAAGCCTATATGCATTTGTGTATGTGTGTGCACCTCTGTGTGTGTGTGTGTGGAGGAGACAGTCTGTTTCTGTGGCTCCAGTAATCAGCCTCCTGCTCCCAGCCCTAACACCTGTTCTCCAATTAACATGCAGCGTGCTGGGGCCCACTCCCTTCCACTGCCACTGCTTTCTACCCTTTTCCTTCCTCCTTTTCTCCTTCTCCTCTCACCCTCAGTGCATTGCTCCCTTTCCACCTGCCCCAGTTTGTATCCGTGCTTCTGCACACCCCTCTCACCCTTTTTGCTCTCACATGCTTACTATTTTAACTCCCTATTGCTTAATTCCCCCGCTCCTCTTTTTTTTTCTCCATCGCATTACCATCGCCTTCACCAACACCCCCCTCCACCCTCCCTTTAGCCTGTCTAATTTTGCCATAATTAGGCAGTGTCATTAGGACACCTACCCAAGCACAAGGGAGTTTGCAATTCCCCAAACGGCCCAAACCCCCTCTTTTCTAATCTCCTTTCCATATTGTTTCAGTTTTCTCTCCCCCTTCTCCTGCTGCTGCTGCAGCCCCCCCCTTCACCTTCCCTTCTTCCTAATCCTGATCTGAGTGAAAGGGGAGAGAGAGGAGATCACAGCTGATCCACTGGGAGGGGTGAAGGGACAGAGGGTGGAGGGATGAAGAGGGCAAGGGCAGGAGTTGACAAAGAGATGACTCGAGTTGCTTTTGGGGGCGAATTATCTAACGCCCCAGTGCCTGCTGTGTCTGCTAGCTTTGCAGCTGCATAGGTGAACTGTTATACTCGCAGTCCTAATGTGACATCTCTGTTTGCAGGATGTCACTTATCCTTGACTGATGGCCTGTCTTATTTTCTGATTGGTTAGATGATTGATCAATAGCAAGTTGGATCAATTCCTTTGGGCTCATTACTATAAATCTAATTCTTCAAGCCCATGCAATCAATGTATTTATTACTTTTCCTTTCTTTCTTTTTTTTTTTTAATTAACAGGCATAAATAAATCTTTTGTCAGAAACTGGTTGCAGATTATTTTTGACTGGTCATTTTTAAGGTCATTTATTAGGCAAATAAAAGACAGTATTTGTGTGCTTTCAGGTCAAAATTCAAATACTGGTATTTCTTTTATTTTTATTTCCTTTTGTTATTTTTTGGATGATTGCTTTCACTATTTGAAACTTATCTCATTCTCAATCTCAAACCAGGCAGATCTGTTAATGGTGGTATTATTGCCAAACTGATCTCTGACCTCAGAGAAACTATATTGGTTCTGGGCCTCAGTATTTATGAGTGAACTGTGGGGTTTACAATGGAGACAAGCAGATGTCAGTATTAGTATTAGGCAGTGTGGGTTGAATGGGATTTGTGGAGGTGGGTGGGAGGGGTGGGTTGGGGTCAGCTCTGAGTGTGTGCTTTTATATTTGACTAAGAAGCTGAGATCAATAGTTGGTCATATAGAGTGTGCAGAGGGATCCATTGTAAGGCAGGAATCTTGTGAGGGGCACTGGAGTGATCAATGGTAAGCACTATCTCACTAATTGATCCTGTTTCCAAGAGGGCCCTTTTTTTAACAAGCCAGTGCTCAGAGAAAAGACGAATAATCAATATGAATTTTCCAATGTTGTCAATATGCCTATTCCCTCCCCCACATTGAAAATGAGCTCACAAGGACTGTTACATACTTGTGCACAGCAAACACTTCTATCAGCAGCAGCTTAAACCCAGAGTTTTTATTTCAGAAGGATGTGTTTGAGTTTATACTCCCGTTTATTAAAACTATGAATAGTTGTCTTGAGAAATTTCTTTATTTGAGACGCTTAGCTCCGAGAACGATCCATTATTCTTAATCTTAGGTTGTGGGTTGTATTGATCTGTTTGAAGTCTTGGTTCTAGTTATGTGCATGTATCACAGGTTTGTTTTCATTGAGTGTGTGCAGTGTTTCCTTGCTGATCAATATGCAGAAGATTACTTTAGTTTCATCTCAATTACAAATTTCCTCAGGTCAATGTGCATTATTGCAGTTATTAGTGAGCAGTTCCTTATGCTGGTATAAATCTTACGCCACATTTTTCCCCTCGAAAACACATCTCACTCTTGGATATCTTGCTTCTGCTGTGCTCATGAGCTGTTAAACTGTATGTCATTTTTATAGTTTTTTATGGATCGACGCAGTCTGGAAAGTTTGACAATAAACTATTCAGATATCTGTTGCTGTAAGTAAATTCCTGCTCCCTGCTACTGTGGTGTATTAGACAGACAGTGTGACCATCTGTTTTAATGTTAGTGTTTCCACCTGTGTGTGCCTACCTGTCATATTTTCTTTAAAAAAACCATGATGATGCAGACTACTTCCCTCTGTGCTTCCTGCAGGGCTTTGCTGCCTACCTGTTTTCACAGCAGGTCACATAAAGTAACTCCTTGTTCTACTAATGATGGGGAATATTGACCTCTTCATTCTTCAGCTGAAAAGAAAATAGAAGCTACAAGTCTTTGGGAAAAGAACATTAAACTATCAGCCAAAGAATAAATGCAGCAACATTTTTTGGACTGTGTCAGAGGTCAAATTCCTTCCCTTTCCCAGATGCATACTCAAATTCTACCGCCAAATCGCCTCGTTAGGTCGTCATATACACGCTTGAGAGTTTTATGTGTGAGACAACAATGTAATTTTAGGAGACTGTTTCTCATGCATCCAGTATTAGATTTGCCATTTACTGTATTTAATTAAAAGTCGTAATTCTCTCTGTGTACACTCACATGCTGTCTTTACCTTTTTCCTCTGATATTATTTTAGGATGAGTTTTCTGAGGCTTGGTCCAAAGCTGAAAATGGTGCATGTAGTGTCTGAACCCACACGCTTTGGAGAGCACAGCTCAGTTTCGAATTTTTATTGTGAAGTCACAGATCTTTTTGCCAGGAAATAATTGAAGTCCAGTCAAATATATCAAACCATGTTCATACTCCTCCATCCTGAACCCGAGCAATCACCGCTGAGATCATAACATCATAGCTACACGAGCTTCAGAGTGGGATCTCTCAGTTACCTCCATTTGACTGAAAAAGAGTTGAAGATGATGGCGTTGAAGTTGTTGCAAACTGAGACAGAAATACACCTTCACATAATCTTAGTGATGCTGTAACTGGCTGAGATGTATAAGCTGTATAAGCTTCTATGGCAGTAAGTGGCAGGCCAGTTAGTGGTGAGGCTCAAAATCTAACATTTTCAATGCGTGCAGACTTTGCTTTACAGCTGCTGGTGAATTCGCTAAAGAGACTAAACACGTCATAGTGAAGCATGTTTACACTCTCAGTTACTGACACAGCAGCCATTACTATCTTTGCATAAATTACCTGTCTGTCACATATGCATGTTCAGAGACAAAGTCTGCCCTCCTCAGTTCGCTGTCACAGGTCTCTCCCTGGTGAGCTGGTACTGTCCAGTCCCTCCAGACCCTCTGTCAGCAAGCCCCTCATGCAGGGGTCCAGGCAGCGTGGCGACAGAGCCCTGAGGCTCTAGTGCACAACGCCTCACACAGCAGAGCGGCACACAGGCTGGACCACTGAGCAGCTGGCACAGGACTGTGGGGATGGCTCCTCCCTTGGGGCAATGCAAGCAGGAGAATGACACAAAGACAGACAGGGAGAGACGATGCAATGTCTAGAATATCAAATTCTCTGACAGGCACAGCTTCAAACAGTAAGAGGCACATTCAGAGTTAGACTGCTGAAAATGAGTTCAGGGACCTTTGGTAAGTCTCAAGCTCTCTATATTTTGGTGTCATGTGAACTGGAAATACCCGGGACTCCAGCATGCACAGGAAGTGTATAATGAGTGGTAGGTTATGGGCTGAGTTTGTGTTTAGTCACCTTTGCTCTGATACGGCCAGCATTTGGCTGTCGTGGCTTGAACTCTGCCACATGAAGTAGGTCTGGTTTGTTTTCTTTGAGAGCCTACACAGGAGGCAGTAGGAAACAGACAACAGTGGAGAGATGTTATGACAGGAAATGGGATCGGACTACCAATGGATGAACAGCAGGGGGGGAATTTATGAATGGGATACAGAGGGAATTTCGAGGGGGTGTGGGATGCTGGGGAAAACCCTCCCATTTGTCTAACCACTAATAGGGTTCACCTTTGGTTAAGCAGTGAAGGGATTAAGCAGGGACACTCAAAGGATCACAAGTGGGAAAATTACAGTGATTTAGCAGTACTTCAGATCATGAGCAAGTAAACAAGAAATTCCTGCACTGGACTTTCATAAAAATCTGGAATATTTTCTGTGCATTTATGTGTGTGTTGGGGGGTTGCTGGAGTCAAAGGCCAGTTAGCAGTGGTATTTAGTAACAGGGGCTGTTTTCTTTGGCTGGACACTGCTGCTGGGGTTGGCTGGGTTTGGTTGTGGTTAAAGGCTTAAATTTCACTAATGACTTAACAATGCCCCCTGGTGCTAAGCCGGCCTGCAGGCCACCTTGTTTTTTTGTTTGTCTATTTATCTGGGATCTGGAAAGACTCTTGTTTTTCTTAAGAGTTAGATTTCTCAGAAATCCCTGACGTTCACTTTTCAAAAGTTTTTCCAAACACTAATATTTACACATCTGCTGTATTTAAAAAAAAATAAAATTTGATTAAGTATCACTTTTGGCTTGAGGCAAAAGTTCTTCTTCCTGCAGTCCATGAAGGAAGCAGACAGGCAAAGTTGCTGTGTGTAGACACAGTTCTTATCAAAGCTGCTTGAAAAAAATCAAGCATGGAGTGCATGATTGCTGCACAAGACCTTCCCACTGAGGGCAAGTTCATGTGTTTCATCTTACAAAGATCTTTGGTGTGTCTTATATTAGCCATTCCTGAGGAAATTTAATGTGCGGGGCACAATGTAGGTCCTGTGCATTAAGATGTTACATCCTATGCTATAGTCACGGTAATACCCAGGTTATATTCTCCTTGAGATTCAGTTTGGTTACGTTTTTTCTTCTTTTTTTCTTCTTTTTCTTGTGCTTGGAAAATTGCTGACTTCATGATAGATTTTAGTTACAGATAAGAAAACAACCCACATTTTCTATTGACCTGCTGCGATACACTATTTTTTAAGTGTCTTCCAACCCACAGTGAGCAAAGAACCAAAATGGACTTAAAAGTAAAGAGAGTGAGGTAAAACCTGAAGTTTTTGAAGCATTTTCACGAGATCTCACAAGAACTGTAGCAGTGGCTTGTGTGATGTGGGGATGGTTGCTCGATTGAACATAACATTAACAGAAAAGAGTCTGACAGAAAATATGAGTTAAAGAAAACGGTAATAGCAGTTTAACAATTGTCGTTGCTGTCTTACGTGCAGCAGTGTGTGGGATGGTCCTGATGAATCTGTCAGGGCTGAGGGCAGGGGGTGATGTGACTGCTGACAGGCTCCCAGCAGGCATGCTGAGAGCCCCAACAGTCTGCATACCCTCCCTAAAGCCTCCACCCTCTGGTCCCCCAACCACCCTGCTCCCCTTCTCCTCTCGAACTCCTCGGCTCCCACACATTTGTTGTGTATTAGCCATGGACAGTAAATTACAGCACCCTGAACCTCTGAGTGATTCCATTCCCATCTCTTTGCACGTTCCTCCTCTCTCCCTTCAGCACCATTATCCAGCTCACCTTCTCTGCGCCTGTCTATCTTCCTCATTTTCTCTCCTTTTGATCTGTTTTCCTTCTCCTGTCTGTCATAGTCGTCCTGGCTTTTCGACTCCCTCAACCCTGTCAGATTTCTCTCCCCTGTCTGTCTTTCTCTCACTTCTGCTATACTTCTCATCCTCCTTTCTCCATTGTGTCACGCTACACAGCGTTCCCTCCTAAACACATCCCCTCCGCTCCCCCTTTACTTTCTTACAAGCAGGTCCCTGTTGTCTAGGCTTCACAGGTTTCTCAGCAGTTTCTCTCTCTTTCGTGCTGCTTCCCATCCCGCTCTCTCGCCCTCTTCTTCCCTCTCCCTCCCTCCTCCCCCCCCCCCCCCCCCCCCCCCCCCCCCCCTTCTCCCCCTCCCCCCCCCCTTTTTCTT
>VUQR01035729.1:33163-48393 GCA_015108515.1 Hemichromis elongatus
CCCCCCCCCTTCTTCCCTCCCCCCCCCCCCCCCCCCCCCCCCCCCCCCTTCCCTTCTCTCTCTTTCTGGAAACAGATGTTGTTTGTCAGATCTTATCATTACTGGCTAATTAAGAAGACATCTCTTCTCCTTCTGTTGTTGCTTCTCTTTCCTCTCCTCTCCCTCTCAGTGGCATCCATCCCAGCTTCATTGTTCTTTTCAGAGAGAGGTTTGGGCCAAGCTTTATACACGTTATTGGTAAATCTTATTAGTTGCTGATTGATTAAAGGGTATTGAAAAGGTAAGATTAGTTTTTGGTGTGTCGTGGATGACCTTCTGGTATATTTGAAATCTATTCAGCTGAAGAAGGTGCTACGTGTCTCCATCTGACAGTTGTGAGAGTATATTTTGAATCCTTGTCCCTCAGGACACGCCAAGCATGCTGGGAGAGGTCAGGCCACTGATGGGACTTCTATTCCCTGTCCTGGTTGTGAATTCATGTTCTCTAGACTCTGAATATCTATCCATATCTATCTATTTGGCAGGCTGACCGCAGTCCCATGTGGATGGTCTGTATGCTATGCTTTTGGCTAAGCTCAAGAGACTAACACATTAATTCATTTTAAATTGTTGAAATGCACATTTAGCAGCTGGTGAGAGGTTATGCAGTAAAACACTTTTTGCACCCAAGAGAAAGCCCTCAAGTGCCTCTTGAGTACCCATCCCATCATTCCACTTTCTTCCTCGCAGCCCTCTCAAGCTCCCAGCTCCAGCATGCCACAGTCACTTTTCAGTGGCAAGCCTAAAGGTTTTACAGCACTACCCAGCTCTATAAATCAGCACCAGTGGTTAAAATGTTTGGCTTTGTCACAGTTCTCAAGTTTAGAGGCGGGGTAGGTCTGGGCCGGGGTTGCAGGGGTGAAGCCAGCCCGGGAGGCAACGGAGAGGAGGCCAAAAGGGACACAGCCAATCCAGCAGTCAAATTTATAAAGAGCTGAGTTCACCCATGTGCTCGCTGGCTGCTTGAAGGTGTATCTGGTGAAAGTTAGCATGTTTCTTTTTGAAAACCAACTTCTTAGTCCTGCATTTTGTCTTTACACAAACAGCCAAAAGAAGAAGCCTTAATAAAATCTGTTTAATAGTAGCAAAAATAATTCTATTGATGTGTAATTACCTGAGGTAGGGATAAGAACGGATAAATAAAACTCCGCATTAAGTTGCTGCGGGGTATATTCACATTGTTTTATTTTACATGAGCAAGTTGAGCCAATTGAGGATAATCTTCGCAGCTCACACAGGATAAATACTGCTGTCAAAAGAGATCAGGGTGCTACAGTGACAACCCATTTAGTAGCTAAAGCTTTTATCTTTATTTAACTTGCGGAGATAATGAAACAGATCAGGGTCAAGCTTTTTTTTTTTTTTTAATGACGATGGTGACTGCATAAATGTTTAAAAAGCATACAGGAAAAAAGAAAATGAAAGAGAAGCTCAAGCTGTAGGGAGTTTGTGTGGCATTTGCTGGTGAAAGGGCAGTGAAGGTGATGCCACAGATATCCCTGTATGTTTTTAGGAGGAGGAGGGGAGTGGACTGGGGACGATTGGTGTGAAAGGTCCTGTGGTGGTATGCGACAGAGGGGGTATCAGTTCGTGGAGGGTTTTCTGTGCCCCATTAGCAATGTCAGAGGTCAGGTGCCCCGGGTGTTAACCCTGGTGACCAGTCTAGCTTCCAGTCTGCCAGGGGACCCTGGTCCAGGGGTATTTATTACTCTTCCCCCCTGACATACACATCTACCATGCTCCAATACAGCCCCCCCCCACCCAATAGAGCTTCCCTCATGGAGGAAAACAAAGCTCCCTTAGCCATTTCTCAGCCAAAGTATATGTTTATAATTGGATGCCTATCCATACAGTGATGCATGATGACCCATCTGTAGATTTTTTTCTTACAGTTAAAATTTTTTACGTCCTCCCTAATTTATCCAAATCTTCATTCCTAGCCATGAGCTGCAGTGTGTTTTGGCCCATTTCACGCATGTTTTTATTAAAAATCAGCTAGCATGCTTACATTTTTTAGACATTTCTTTTTAGGCATCACTTTTTCTAATGTGTATAATTCTGCATGATTGATTGTGCACACATGGCTGCTTTCAAGTCAGTATTTGTCTTTGTGTGTGCATGTGTGTGTGACATACGCATGCATGCGTGCATGCATCTTAGCCTGCTGTACGAGTTAGTGTTCTCATTGTGTGAGTGTGGCAGAGGAAGGCCCTCAGCATGTCAGTATGTTTTAATGCTTCACATCTGGTTTCCTAATTTTCCTCCCCTCTTCCCCACCCGCCTTTAAGCTCCCCTCCACCACGATGTCAGGACACTGTTTTGTTTTTTCAGGGTGGCGGTGGGGAGGTGATGGAGGGGATGTCTGATGAGTGATGGCCCTGCATACAGGACATCAACATTCTTCCTCTTTTACTCTGTGTCTGCCTCTTCTTCATCTTTTTTGCATTTTGCAGTCTTCTTTAGTTTGATTATTAGGGATTACAGACTGGGTCAAAAATTACATTTATTGAGATGATAAAGAAGAGCGTCTCATTTTTCCTCTCCACTTTTTGCCTCGCATTAAGCAGCAGGGAACCCTCTTTTGATGAGCAAAAATGATGACAGTCACCCCTTCCCCATGGTTTCCTTTAAGTTTTCTCCTCTCCTATTTTTGGATTGAAGCATAAATTTATCACTTTTACTGCACCCACCCAAAATTAGAAAACCAAAGCCAGGAAAGTGAGAGTCCTGGCTCTTGCTCGTGGCTAATTTGAACTCTGCATTAAAACCATGCTTGAATCAGATTGCTTGAAGAGCCACTGCAACCAGTAAAAGTTCACTTACAGCGAGCATAGTGGGTGATGTGTTTTATGACTATGTGAAAAGGCAGTTTATGTCAACAGTGATTAGTGCTGATGAATGCATGAAAACTTTAGTTAAGTCCTTTGGTGCATAGGTGCTCACTGCATGATTAAGGCCATGTGTAAAGCAGAGCAACGCTTACATGTGTAGCAGATGCCAAAATCGACTGAGGAATTTGAAACCAAGCATAGTAAAGAATGAAAATGTGTTTAAAAAAAACTGTTAATCTTTTATTGTTTTTAGTGTCATGACTTGCAGTTCGGTCACTGATCTAGTTTTAGCAAAGCAAGTTGTCACTCCTGGGATGCCTACCTCATGCTGCGAGGCCTGTGTTTAGTCTTGGGAACTGACGCAGATGTAGACAAAGGGGACTGGAGGCCTTGACAGAGATTTAGAAGTGAAGACAGAAAAGAAAAAAAAACACACTCCCTGTGGTGCCCTAGTGTAAAATGATCCCAAAGTTTAAGACTTGGGTCTATGTTTTGTTTGTGTTTCCTGTTTTAAGCGTGTCTGTGGAGGGAAGACACTGCAGAAGATAAAACTCGAATCTCAAAGCTGACTGCAGCACGCTGGAGGGTGAAATTCACCACTAATGTGGAACAGCAATCTTGATCTAAGGAGTTTTATTTTTAAAATACATTTTTACTAGATTACCAATAATACCTAGTCTTGTAGTCTGCAGTTCTACTTCAATTGTCAGTCGTTAAAGCCAATATTTATTGAGGCAGACAGTTTAAAAGTTGGTTCATAGTTCTCATTAGTTTTATTTGCACTGTGTTACCCACTTGAAAGTGTTTTAATAAAAACAGAGTGTCTCTTTTCCACCTGCTTTATGGAGCAGTATAATCTGTGGATGTGTAACAAGGCAGCCATTAAATATAAACACGATGACTCCCGTGGAGTTCTTTGAAAATAGCCTTTCTCTACAATTTCCCTGTGACATGAGGATCACCTCCAATTCTTGGTGTGTTCACTTTGTCTCTTCTGTGTGCACGGGGAGGTGTGTGGGTGTATTACATTACCAAAACAAAAACAAACAACAGCAATATTAAACTTTTGCAACCACAATAGAGAAGGGGATAAAAAACAGAGGGTCCTCGACTTCTTATTAATTATGCAAGATTAGTCTAATTATAATTCAGCAAATGAATGTGTGGCAGAAGGTGCGAGGCGACGGGGCTGGGAGATTTGCATGTTAAGTGGGCAGGGGGAAGCGGCTAATGCATGCTAATATATGCGTCAATGTCTCGCTTTAATTTCAGCATTTGCAGCTGTGTGCGTCCGAACTGAGGGGGGGGGTGAAAAGTTGACTCAATGGGTTTTTTTGGGAGGGGAGCAGAGGTGGGTGTGTCGATGTATTAGAGTGTGCGTGTATGCATGCGTTTGAATGTGTGGTTGTGAGCTTGCGCGCGCGCGCGCGTGTATTTGTGCGTGTGTGAGGCATCCGGTGTCATACAAACAAGGAATGATGAGAAGTCAACAAACAAGGTCAAGAACCCTCAGAAAGTGCACAAAGCCTGAGATGGGTGTAGACAGCCTTTGAATTAGGTTGTGATTTTGGTATCTGATGCATCACTACGGCAGAAATTTATCATGTCAATCAGTCAAGTGAGTGATTACCACTGGATTGGTGTGAGGAAACCAGTGTTACCAAACCACGAGCATACAATGGACCTGCTTACTGATCCAGAAATGTGATTCCTGTGATGTAATGGTCTATACATAAGGCTTCTATATTCCTTTAAATGAGCCACAGCATAAGAAGCATTGGTCTGGACATAATAAATATGTGTTCTGTATCACCTTCAGTGGAAGCAGTTAAATGAAACGGGACACTTTTAATTATTGTCCACTTGTAGAGTCCTGAACCAGACTTCATAACTCTACCAGTGCGGTGCAGTACTGCATGTATGTTAAAATCCTGCAGATGTGCCCTTTTACATGTTTCCACCCAAAAACTGAGCACAGCTTTGAGTTTGGAGGCCTAAGTTCTAAGTGATAAATTGTAATCGCCCTCTGCCAACAACAATATTGATTGTCCTCTGACGAAATAGCTCAAATCAAGAAATATTGGACACACTGTTGGAATGGAGTTAGAAGCCAGGTCCTGTTCGCAAGGGAGGAAGTTGGAGCGAGTGATGGAAGAATAGCGAGTAAAAGCTGACAGAATGAGGGAGAGATTAGTATTCGATGGGAGGATTCAGGGCCATGGGGCCAATATGAAGTTCCTCTCCAAACAACCGCTCTACATTAAGATGACTTATACTTGCGGAAAACACAGTGTGGGTGGGATTGGAGCTATCCATGAAGCCCCCCCACCATCACCAAAAAGCCCTAAAAAGAAATACGCTGCCTTCTTGTGCAACATTTTTCTCTGCTTCGCTGTTGTTTGTTTTATTGGAGCGCTAATGGATGTGTTTCTCACAAACTGGGCAGAGATGTGGCAGATGTGTTTACTGTGAAGTGAAGATGCGTAATTACATCACAACCCTTCATCAGTGTGAAGCTCTTTCCTATTTTATTGTGTTTTAACACACATCCTCTCTTTAAGTCCTCCACCTCCTGAGCCCTGTCTGCACCTGTCCTCTTTATATACTTTCCTGCCTCTCACCTCGCCAAGTCTCTCTCCTGGCTCCGCGCTGGGTTTCAGTGATGGAATGTGTTCTTGTTGTTTCCTTTTCTTTCCCACCGCTGTCTTTGCCTCTCAGCACGGGGACTTTGGGATTGCGGCAGAGCTGCGTTGCCATGGCAGCGGGCTGTGTTGCCGAACTGCGTACACCTGGGATTTGGAGTCTCTCTCCACAGTCTCCCTCTCTCCTATTTATTCCACCTTTCTCTCAGGTTTCCTTTGGTGCAGCAGAGGCTATCAGCACCACTCTCTCTCTCTCTCTCTCACCTACTCTGTGTCTGCACAGTCTATCACACCCAGAAGTAGACTCACATACGTAATGAGACACATATACTTGAAAACAAAATTCATGTCCATACCAGTGCCTGTGCCTCTATCGCTACCTTCCATCTTCCCACCTCCTTGTTTCACTTTCTCTGTAGTTGTCTGTACTTCATTTCCCTCTCCATTCCCATGTGGGGGTTCAAATACGGCATTGTGGGATACCACGGTCCCTTGAGTCTCCTGGCATACATCACTGTCTCCAGTGTACTTTGAAACACTGTGGCTGTTTCACTGGACTGTGCTTCAAAATCTCATTACTTGATTTAAAGTGTAATAACATTGACTTTATTATTAAACTAAACAGCTGGGATTGAAGACAGAACTGTAATCAGATGTGTACAGAGCAGAGACGCACACATCTGCACAACCTTACACACACAAGACCTGTCTTGGAAAAATAATTAGCGTCTTCTTAGACTGCCAGTTTGTCGCAGGGTAGCAAATAATCACAAACGCGACGTGATTCTTTTGTGTGATGTTTTTTTTTTTAGTTGCTAATGTACAAACATGTGTCCTTGTATTTACCTTTGCAGGTTTTTCTTGAAGTTTTTCCTGAAATGTAACCAGAATTGTCTGAAGACAGCAGGAAACCCAAGGGATATGAGGAGATTTCAGGTACTGATACATGGAGGGAAACTAGCAAGTGTGTGAGTGTGTGCTTGCGTGGAGGTGGGGGAACTTGGCACTAAAAAACAAAAGGTTTTAGATTAATGAGAATGTCACCTTGTGCCTTCTAATTTAGATAGAGGATTTTGTTTTTGAATTTTCTTGTCACACTTTTACCTTAAACTCCTCCTTTGGAGGAGTTGTACAGACAAAGACATGAAGGTGGGAGTTAAAGGTGAAAGTTAAAAATCAATAAGCAGACAGGGAGACAGAAAGACAAGCGAAAGGAGTTGGATATGTAGAGGTGGGGGGACTTGGTCGTGGGGGTGCTGGAGTGCAGGAAATAGGTTGAGGTGTTTCAGGAAGTTGTCAAGAATTGAGTGATTGGCTCCAGATGGAGGAGGTCATGCTCCGTGACCCAGGAAGTGGTCACTTGGGACGCTCCCGCCTCACTTCCTCTGCCGTCTTTCAGCAGCAGCGGCCTCTGTCTGGCATTCTCCTCCTCCCAGCAAACCCCCTGTCCCTTCCCTGTCTTCGTCCTCCTCCTGTCTTGCACCATGTTTGCTTTATCTCCTGCGAGGTGACACACGCTGAGAAGTTATGAGCACACAGGCACTCGGAGACTCTCATCTCCGGGTTAAAAGGTGATCAGTGCTGGACAGGAGTCTGCCGCTGGATCGATAATTTACAGTTATTTTCCTATAGCTGCCCCTCTTTTTCCACCACCTATGGACCATATGCCTTTTCTCTTTTTTTTGCCTCCTCGTGTTCCCTCACCTGTAAAATTACTGCCACGTGTTTATTTCAAAGGGAGTAAAAAGATTGATCTTTTCTGACAGATCTAAAAAACAAACAAAAATATACAATATTAAAAAATGTTTTAGCTTAAATTAAATTTTTTTCTCATTGATCTTCTCCCTTTAATTTTCAAAAAATGTTCATAAATACACGTAAACTCAGTTTTGCTCTCAGGATTAGCATTGCATCAACACTTGACTTTTTCCAGAAAGAGAAAAGTGTCTTCTCATTAATTATTTGTATGTCATCCTCGTGATGTGGGAAGGGACACACACATGCTGAGACCAGAAAATCAAATTAGGGTCACAATATATCATCCACTACCTTAACTGCTGGCTAAAATGGGGGATTTGGTCCATATGTTTGTTGTCATTGAGGGATCAGGAGGAGACAATGATGAGCCTGCTGCACGCTCTATGAATCAAAAAGTTAGTGCAGGAGAGACCATATGGAGACCTGATGGAGGAGTGGAGGCTTGCGGGAACAGTGTCATCCCCAGAATGCAGACATATTACGGAGATCCCGGGGATGTCACATTACCTATTAAGAAATATGACTATCACCTGTACACTAAAACAAATTGTTGCTCGGGGATTTTACTATTGTAACCTGAGATTGTGACTCGCAGCATGCTGTCTAAGTGGGTCATAGATGCTCGTGTATCTTCCTCATGGCTCGTTTCCTCGCTTTCAGGTGGTCCTGTCCAGCACTGTGAGTGTAGATGGTCACGTCCTAGCTGTGTCTGACAACATGTTTGTCCACAACAACTCAAAGCATGGCAGAAGAGCTCGAAGACTGGAGCCAGGCGAGTCTGTCGAGAATACGATGGAATATGGTAAGACAATTACACCATCGCGTCACGCTTCATTTACCGTACCTTTTTTTTTTTGTATTACATGTCTGCTGCATCACTCACAAGAAGCATAAGACACACTCATCCATAGAACATAAGGGAACAGCAGGTACTCGAGTTGCATAACGTCCGATCATAATCACCATGGTATATCAAACATAACTGCTGAGGTCATTAACTGAACTAATTAAAGCATTTATTCCATACTTGTCAACATGTCCTAAAATAATCAACTCAAGATAATGCTGTCACCTCTAATAAACAATGTGCTATGTGGGTGGCCACAGCTCAGGTGATGAAGTGAAATTATGCCTCCCAGAGTTGGTGGTTTGATATGTTACTGCTCCATATGTGAGCCTATCGAAACCCAGTCTGCTTCGAAGGACAGGCAAGCACCTTGTGTTGCAGCTACGGCACCATCGGTGTGTAAACAGTGAAGGAGAAAAATACTTCAAAAAACTTTGTAGAACCACAAAGTGAAAATGTGTACATAAGTGGAGACTATCTTATTGTAGGTCTGAGAACAAAGTTTAAAGTTAGAGATTCATTTCCAGCTCTACATCTTCAACATCACATTGACATCTCAACTAAGAACTACTATCTGAACAGTGGTGGAAGGTCACCAAGAACATTTACTCCAGTTCTGTGCATAATTACATTTGGTAACACTTTTGTTTTTTAATAGAGATTTCTTTCTAACTCTTTCATTGATTTGAGCTCCTGTGTCTGTTGACCTATGCAGTATATCTTTTTTACATGCTTTTCGAGTTCATTGTGGATAAAAATCACATCATAAACAAAATTAACTTGAAGTAGCCAGGCACTAATGCTTTTAGTTTTTGTAACTTTTTCTTAGAACCTGTTTTTCACAATCAAGGACTTTAAAACAGTCCTCGTCAGATCCCTACTCCCGTTACACATCTTCTCTTTTCAACTGCTGAACATCCTGTATTGAAACCGCTGAAGTAAATCCTGCTTTGCTCTTCTGTTTAGCTACCCCATGTATCAAAGCCATCAGTCCCAGTGAGGGCTGGACCACCGGTGGTGCAATGGTCATAGTCATTGGGGAGAACTTTTTTGACGGGCTACAAGTCGTGTTTGGAAGCATGCTAGTGTGGAGTGAGGTGAGAGCATCTTCATAACATCACACTAATGATTCAATTCAGGTGTAGCCAACACAAAATCAGAGTGTGCACTATTGAAGTAGCCTGAACATTTACAGGGCAGTTCTTTAAATGCCAGTGGCAGTTGTCATAGCATGACACACGTCGCCAGGGCATCAAAGAGCTAAATCAATGATAGTAGTCCACTTTTTGATGGGACAATATTTGCCACTCCTGTGTCTTTTCCTGGCCAAATAGTGCCAGTTTCAGTGAAAACTGAACTAAAAAATAGTCCAACTACACTTGACTTAAGTTCTAGACCCTGATTAAAAGTCATGTGCATGGCTCTTGACCTGGACTTCTGGCCCCATATGTTGTTTCAAACAAGCTTTTGCAGGTGGTCTGGGGTCTACTGCTCTGGGACCTTTAGTTGGGTATTTTGGCTGTTAACATGCTGTTATTTTTAAATCCAGATATCACAAGCAAAGGGTGCTACCGACTTGTCATATAAGTAGTCATTCCCTAAAGTATACCCTAAAACTAGCAATGAAGTAAGAATTAAAGTCGTTTTGTAGACCTCTGTTTGGCTGGATCTTTCTCCTAAACAGCCCCTGCTGGTCATTACAAAGAAGAATGATTCAGGTTCTTCGGCACTGACATAATATGTCTACTTCCATTTTTATATATAGTCTTTTTTCAAGGACCAGAAATAAATAAGTAATGTGACTGTTTACCTGGTGTCCTCATGTTGAATTTCTTATCATTCTGTGACACAGTTTCTCTGTTTGTTCCCCAGCTGATCACACCACATGCTATCCGTGTCCAGACACCCCCGAGACACATTCCTGGGGTTGTGGAGGTCACACTCTCTTATAAATCAAAGCAATTCTGCAAAGGAGCACCTGGACGCTTTATCTACACAGGTATGTAGACAAATCATTGTGCTCTATTTGTCCATATTATCCACAAGAATTTAAAACTGAGACTTATTTTGACTTACTTTGTCCTTCCCTTTTTAGCTCTTAATGAACCAACCATAGATTATGGCTTTCAGCGTCTTCAGAAGGTTATTCCTCGACACCCTGGTGACCCAGAGAAACTAGCTAAGGTGAAAGAAACCTACATATATGACCTTACTATGTTACGATTATCTTTCAAGGTATGGTACACATATCATAAAGAGGTTATTGTATTCAGTTCTGTTTTCTTTTGTTTGCAGGAGATCCTCCTGAAAAGAGCAGCAGATCTTGTGGAAGCTCTATATGGAAATCCACACAGTAATCAGGTTTGGGGGAAATTTTATTTCTGAATTGTATTGCAGCACAAAATAATGTACACATGTGACATGGACTGCAACTGTGACTTTGTATTTTTTGCATATTAACAGTTAGCATTGATTTTTAGACTGTTGGTTTCCAAACATTTCACTATAATAAATGCATCTTCCAAAATGGTGTGGTACTCAGAAGGTTTAACGATTAAAAGGCTTTACAAAAAACTAAAATTTTAGATTGTGGATGTCAAGTGGTTGTTGAGTAGCTGATTCTCAGTTTGCACATGAAATGAAAACTCATGACGGCACCAGTATGAGTCAGAAAACCCTCAGCTGCACTGTTAGTACACAGTACATAACTTGTAGCTAATGGGCTAATTGGGTGTAGGGTAGACATTCTCAGTTTTAGACATTAATTAGATATTAGACATTGGATATTCTGTTTACTACCAAGCCAAATATATATTAATTAACAGCAGTAACATGCTGGCCAAAAAACCCCTGCATTATATGTCTGTGAGCCTGACCCATTGCTTGCTATTTTATTTGACCTCCTGTAGGACATGCTACTGAAACGTGCAGCTGACATTGCCGAGGCGCTCTACAGTGTTCCCCGTCCTCACAGTCAGCTGCAGGCACTGCCCAGCTCACCAGCTCATGGCAGCGTCATGGGTCTGGGCTCCTATCCGTCTCAGTTGGGTGTGAGCATCGGAGAGCCAGGACAGAGCAGCCAAGGTGAGCAAACTGAGCCTTAAGCTGTCCTTCATGTTTGATTTTGCCACTAATAAAGCTCATATGTAACCCAACTTTTCCACTGTCCCTCCAGGTTATATTCGTAACTCAAGCAGTTTGTCTCCAAGGGGTTACCCGTCAGCCTCAACTCCCCAGCAGTCAACCTATGGCACCAGTGGAGGGATGACTGGAGGCTATGGGACGGTTCCCATGACTAGTCTAGGCGTTCCTGGATCTCCTGGTTTTAACAGTGCCTCCCCCACAGGCTCTCCCTACAGTAAGACCTTAAAAACTTTCTAAATATCTTCAAGTGTGTGTTAATGAACTTCACAAAGCTGAATGTGTTATGACTTTCAGGCTTAAAGTTGACTGTTGCTCTCTGTTCCACAGTAATGCCCTCTAGCCCCACTATACCAGGAAGCTCCAGCTCCTCATCTTCTCTCTTGCCTTTCTCCTCCTTCCCGTCTGCTGCTAAACAGAAGAGTGCTTTTGCTCCCGTCCTCAGGCCCCAGGGCTCTCCCTCCCCTGCCTGCCCCGCCTCAGGGGGGAACAGCTTCAGAGGTAGTCATCCAACTCACTATCTGACCCCCCTGTCTGAACTTATGAATGCAGTCTAACCCCTTGTACTAACTAACTCGAAAGCTATGACTGAACAAGACAGAAAACAGTTGCTGGATGTAGAATAATGCAAGAGCTGACTGAGTCGAATCATAGATTTTGTATATTTTTTTCTCTCCAGCAATGACGGGCCTGGTTGTTCCCCCGATGTAGCAAAGCACCCCCAATCTACCCCAGACCACTGCTTCACTTAGCCCCTCTTTTGGCACTATGAGGGCAGGGAGAATGGAAAATTGATCACTAGCGACCATGTACTGTATATCTTCCCTCCCTGACCCCTATGCTCGTCTTTTCTTAGTCCCTTTTTCATCCGTCTGGATGAATAGCACGGGGTATGAAAATGTCCAAAGACCAACTATCCACTGCAAACACGGAGGAGAATAATCCACCCACAACCACAGAGACCAGCCTCCTTAGCAGGCAGCACTAGACTGGACCATATACGGCCGTGTACATGCGTGTGTAATGAAGCCTCGGAAAAGAAACAGATGAAGACTGCTTCGAATTTCGCCTCAAGCTTCAAAAGCATCTGCGTTGACCTCTGACCAACCATCACATGCAGTATTTACCTTTTTTCCCCCAACACCTGCGCAAAACCACGGCCAGAGATTTACAGGACGCACAACGAGAGCACTGAACACTGACGGATGACAGACAACTCAGATAAAAAGTTGCAGCTCTAAAAAGCAGGGTGCTATTCTGTCTGTGTATGGACATGTTAAACGGCATGTGTGTAAACTGTCTGTGAGTTAGTGAGAGGTTTTTTTGTAGTAGACTTTTTGAAGACAATTTACATTCCAGAAAAACAAACCCTTTATTTTTTGTTCCGATCGTTATGGTTTTTCAAGGGAGAGCTGTTTGTCTCAAGGGTTATTACTAAAGGAATTCATATATTGATTTATTTAAGAACAAGCAATTTAACTTATTATTGTTAGTTTAGGTAATAATATAAACGTGTTTTTATACAGTGGTACCTTTTCCAGCTGTTACTGACATGAATTTATCTCAGCAGTTACTAATGAATTTGATGAATGATCAGCGGAGAAGATGAATTCTTTTTTTTTTTTTTTTTGAAGTAAACATCCCCAGTTTGAAGGTTCTTGCATAACAATATATATATGTTGCAGAAGGTGATTCTCCTTGTGTAAAGGAAATGTTAGTTAGCCTTATCTCTTTTTAATTTCACTTTAAATGCATGCTTTCTTACACCAATGCCCTGGTTCTTTTTCACTCCACATTACAAATTTAAATATATACTACTGTGACGTTTACATTTTACACATCCATGTTAAATGTCTCAGCCCAGTACAGGTCTCTAGTCACTATGCAGTACGGTAAATAAAAGCACAAATGCTCAAAATGAAAGAAAAGAAGCAGGCGTATTAGGTATTCACTGACCTTCATCATTCTCTTTTTACATGTACTTCCTTACTTGCATTTTTTTCAGTACGACACAAACTGCATTCTCAGGACGCGAAAAACAAAGAACACAAAGAACAGATGAATCTTGCAAAATTGTTTTTAGAGTTTGGTTAATTTTATTTATTTAAAAATTATTAGCAATTTAATATTATGTTTTTAAAGCCATCTTTCTTTGAAATGATACAAAAAATGGTTGCAAATGTGATTTGTATATCTCAAGTTGTAATTATATTTTGTGCTCCAAATAAAATGGATACAAAAAAAAAGTGTGATGCTGAGTCAAGCTGTTTTGTTTCTTGCTCTGCGTTAAATTCTAAACTGTTTTGGCATTTCTTTTCACACACACTGGATTATCAGACAGTTTACCGGACATTAAGATTTTACGACAATGCTTCACAACTCAAGGTTGTGCTGAATCTATTTTTGACTGTGTCCATCACCTGTGTGCTCGTGCAGCTTGTTACACTGTTTTGTATACATAGCTGATGAGCCGCAGCATCTTAATTGTGATGCGAGCGTTAAAGACTGAGTAGAGCATGTCAAGATAAACAACAGCCCCCCCCTCCATCTCTCTTCTCTCCAATAAGCCTGCTTTTCTCTGAGGACCAAGCCTCTGGGGGCCCAAGTGAGAACCACATGAGTCTCCCTCCAACGAGGCCTCCTCCTCCTCTCTGTCTCTTTCTCTCTCTTAAAACGTACATACAAGCGTTTGCCTCACTGTCTTGTTTTTCAGCCTCTGCATGGTACCGCTGTATTCCTTCTTTCTTTCTCCCCTTTCTTTTGCTCCCTCGAATGGCCCTTCTCTGTTAATGTAATTAGCACTGGTAAAGAAGGGCAGTTAATTACCCACTCTATTTTGATCGGGTAATTAATGTTATGCCAGGAAACAGCAACTGTTTCATTAACATAGCCCTCAAAGCAGTGAGGGGGTAGGGTAGCACCCGACGCATGCATGTCTGCATGTGCCGTGTGTTTGTACTAAGCACATATGGTCGAACTGCGTTTCAAAAACTCTGCTCGGTGACAGTGAGCGACACGCCGACTTCAAACGTCTGACACTGACCTCAGCGGTGAGTTGCCGTTTCTGCAAGTCGCCGTGCAGTCTTTGTCACCATCAAGTAGCACTTGCACCTGCTTCTTCCTTATCATCGCTCCCTGTTGCTGTCTCTCCTTTGATATGCTGTTAATTTGACAAGTTAAAGTCAGCTTTGTTGCCAGCACCTCAGCATTCATCTTGCTGAGTGCTCCTTCTGTCCAGTGGTGCAGGAGCCATATGCTGCTCCTCCACGAGACTGTGATGTTGTTGCTGCTGCTGATGTGAGCGCAGCGGCACCATTTACTGTTTCCTGATCACAGTTTGGATAAAGACGGGATGAGATGCCACCTGCCATCAAGTCATTCCACATTACACTCAGAGCACAGCTTCAAATGAGCATAACTGCTAGAGGGCAACTGCGTCATCTTTTATTATAGATAGTGCTGTTTTAGTTAAAGTACTGTCACCCTCACAAAAGAGTGAGCGCAAAATGCACCCTTGCCTTCTTCTCTCTCAAGGGATGTGTTTGTGTTTATATACCCAATTAGCCCTCTGGCCACAGCGTGGCCATGCATTAGGGCTGACATTAGCCCCAGGTCTATGTGTGCATGTGTGTAAAATATACACCCCTTTTTAATATGAGGCATAATTTCAGGGGTGTGTGTGCCTTATTAGGCAGGCTGAGGCAGCGCTTGACAGGGGTGGCCCACTGTTTTGTCAAATAGATGGGTAGATTGGCTTCCACACACCGAGTCAGTGTCCTTTGCCTTTGGCCCATCAGTAAAACCAGCATTGTTGCCCATTAGACCACTGGACCCCGATTCCTTTTTCCAAAATGAATCCCCCACCCCTTCTGCCATTCCCTTGGGTGTCAGTAGAGTGGGGTGGCAGATGGGACAGACACAGAGCTGCCCCATGAGACACCCCCCCCCCCCCCCAAAACACACACACCAAAT
>VUQR01035729.1:102551-131603 GCA_015108515.1 Hemichromis elongatus
TCAGCACAGACCAGGGGAGGAAATCCAGTCTCTCTGCTCTCCGCACAGCAATTCTCAATCATCTTCATATGGTTTCATTTAAATTTACAAACAGTTAAAACAGGCTATAGCTTTACGTCGGCAGCTTTTAATCACAAGGAAGTAAATAAGATGCTTAAACAAATTCAGAAAAAAAGTGCATTTTCTTATGCAGCAATATATTTTTATTCATTTATCACCATAAAAATGTCTTAATAAACATAGTAGATTGTGTGATTGCATCACTTCCTATTATTGTAAAACATCTGAAAGTCTCTTCCTCTATTTTAGTTCAGGTCAGCTCTACCAGAACTTCAAATTAAAGAGCAAATAAAAAAAGCGATTTGGCTTATATCTGGTTTATCTGGATATCTGATTTAAGTTTCAGAATTGTTTATGTAACAAGTACAAGACATGAACAACCTGTTAGATGGTTTGTAATCAGTATGTGTTTCTGATTTCTGACTAATTTCTGATGTTTTGTGGCCACCTCAACCTGGTTCTTCAGAAAAGAAGCCAAAAGGGGCTTGATGTAAATTTTTGTCTACCTTGGGCCCCTAATGGTTTGGACAGAGTTGCATACCTGCCACATTTGACTGTACCTCCAGGTTAAAATGTACTCACCATATTTTAATGACCAGCATCTCTCAACACCCTCAACTGTTCTAAGAAAATATATAAACATCGACATTCTCTACCAACACGGTTTGATGATACGTTGCACGACATCAGTTTGAGTATACCGCTGCCTGAATTGTATGCTTGCATTATGGAAGGTTGCTGTGAGCTACATACACCCCTCAACCACAACAGTAAAGCTACTGACAGTAAAAAGGAGTATCAATACATCGGTTTTGGTAAAATATATGCCACCAACTACCCGCTTATACCAAGCAGAGCTCGTATTGCAACAGCAGCAGCGTTCCCCGGCAGAACGTTGACCTCTGCCACAGCCTTAAAATGAACAGGAATTAAATTAGGGCCTAGAACCCAAGTATTAACCTAGCTTCAAGCTTCCAAGATCCTAATCCAACTAATTATCCCCAGGAACGTCGGAACAAGCCCCATACAAAGAGGCCACAACCCATAACCCACAGGATCCAAATGATCAGCTGCCAACATCCCAGCGCTGGCACAGCAGACACCCCCAGAGGTCCTGTGGACCCATTTTGGCAGTATGATGGGGAGCTGACGCAATATTAGGCAGTTGGTTTTAATGTTGTGGTTGATTGGGGTATGCGTGTGTGCTGAATGAACAGGGTGTGTGTTATGCTCCTGCATGTAATGCACTGTGGGTGAAAGTGTGTGTAGTGTGAATTAATGCAGGTATTTCTGTGAGTGTGTGAGTGTTTGGATCTGTAGATGTAAGGCAGGGCTAAAGTTGTTGAGCAGAGGCAGCCGAGTGATTGACTCCAGCTTTAAAAGACTTCTTTGGACTCCGCTTGCTCTGATTGATAAGAGCGTCTTTCTTAATTGCAACATCTGTCCCCGGAGGCAAGATATTAAATGCTGAAGTGGAAAACGACATGATACACACATCAAATATGTATTCATTTTTTAATCAAGAGCAGCCTGGGCATTAAGGTATGAATGGGTCATTCACTGTTGTTGGGAGTCGCTACACCAGTTTAGTGTCAATAGCATAATGACAGGAAGCTTATGCATATAGAGTTGTGGGTGTCAAACTCAGCAATGTAGATTATGCTGTCAACAGGACTGTGCAACAAATGAAGCTGTTGTGCACAGATCCACTGCAGCACAGACTCAGTGACGCTCCCAAAGCGTGTTTATTTATCACTGGACCCCTTTGTTTCCGCTTTGTTACGCACCTCTTGCTCTTTCCACCCATCTCCTCTTTCATCTTTGGATTCTTTGCTGCTTCCTCTCTCTGGGGTGAGGAATGGGACTGATGGTGCAAGGCAAACCGAAAATGAATGTCTAGAAATGTCACTGTTCCTGTACAAATGTTAATGACATGCTACAAGACCTAGACCGGTTTAAAACATACCCCAGTGCAGAAAGACATGGGGAGTCACTATGTGCCTCCATTTGCATATAATCCTGTTTAAATTGTAATAATAAATTATTATGTAATTCTACTTGTTTTTCAATCATACTATAACTGGACACATTTTGCTGAAATTAGCTCTTTTGTCGTGTAATTAAAATTGTTAATGATGATATTGTTGTGATCAAATACTGTCAGTAATCATCAGTAAGCATCAGCAACCGTCTGACATACCAGGAAATTAAATAGAAAAAGGAGAAGATAAAGCAGTAACAATCTAGCTATGTAGTTACTACCACGGTGTAGTAACAATGCAGTTACCAAATAAACAATAAACAAAGATTGTTCAAAAGAAATTTTACTGAAAACATTAGAATTGAGTAAAAATGAAGGATGTTCCCGAAAAGTAACCTGACACATTATAACACATTTGACACGTTATAACCTTCATCAAGAAATCTCTAAAATGATTAGAGATTAGAGACAGAAGCTAAGTAACAGTAAAATGTTATGCAGTGTTTTACTTCTTGCTCTGCTTCTCTTTCTCAGAGGAACAATGCAGTTCATATTCTTCAGGGTCTTACAATCTTATTGCATTATGCCCAACTTAAATTGAGTTAAATCAGCATTGGCAGGTGAACTCGTTGTCCTGGTGGGGTTTGTATCTTGTAGTTTCAGGACAGTTCTGTATAGAGTCTAAATACTCAGGCCGCTTCACCTCTATGTCTATTAATCAGACTGATTGAATTATGTTCTGGCTGCTCGGATTCTGTCTGACGCTGAATCAAACCCAGTAGTGACTGATGGTCAAGATGCTTTATTTCTCAACAAGAGTTCAGGCACTGCGTACATACAAAACAAGAGAGGGAGACATGGAGAGTTGTGAAGACATATTCTCTCCACAGTGATTCTCTTTTTTTCTCGCCTTGTGCACAGCCTCCCTCTTTATTTCCCCAACTCTACTTGTCCATTTATGAAGATTAATGGGAGCCCGGTCCTGTGCTGACATATTGCGGCTGTCATTCTTCTCTATTGCTTTCATCTTTTCTGCTATCCTTCCTCGAGTATTTCTAACTTCCTGTTTTTTGTCTTCCACAGGTCAGTCTGGCTTTGTCACGTTGAGGTGCATGTGCATTTGTTCAGGTGACCATATGCCTGACTGTGTATGTATATGAAAGTGAGCTACTTATGCAAGATTAAATAGCTCTTTTCTCAGTTCAGAAGCCAGGCAAGCGTAATGTGTGGAAGTGCTGAAGTACAGGATAAACCACTGAATGTGTGTGTTTTGTGTGTGTACTTGTGTGTGTGTAAGTGAGAGAAAGAGAGAGATTGTAAAGTTTTTGCCAAAGCTGCAGTATCAGCCCAACCCACCCCATCCCTGATTTAAAGCTGCTACTGGCCAAAGCTGCAGAGCACTGTGCTGCCACTAGAGGGGCATTACAGCTTTCTGAAGCAGTGCAAGCTTAAATAGAAATAGTATAATGTTGGATTTCAAAGAGAATATGGCATAGAGTTTTTACTTATGACTGATCGTGTACTTGTTTTCTTCCTTTAAATTGTTCCCCCTCAGAGAATGCATTTTGTAAATTTTACTAGGATTCTCTTTTCTTCTTTTCCAAATGAATCCTCTCCAGGTGTCCACCAGTATAGCTCCTACTGCTATTGCTACTTCATATGTTTGATCCTAAAATGCTAACTTTAGGTCTATGATGGGAATTAATGAGTAAAGTTATAGACAACAGAGTGTGACAGGTGATTTTTTTTTTCTTACAGTTCTTTTTCTCTCTGATTACTGTTCTTTGAAGCATCTGGACGCGGGCAATAAACCACCACAAGCAGCACACGTGGACAGCCGCAGCCCTTTATCCTGCAAACAAGTGGAGCATGACACAGGGTGCAGAGGGCATGTCTGTCTCCAACTTAAATCAACCCAGTTTCAAAACAGCAGTGTGGCCTGAGCTTGATAATTACCTGCCTCACTCTCAGTTAGATCCCCACCTCTTAATAATTAAGAGAATAATTAAGAATACATCTCTGTGCAGGGATGTAAGAGTTACAGCCTAGATACTCTTGATGCTCTGAGTTTCAATCCATCCCGTGATCTGTGTTACCTGTAAGCTGGATGTTTGGATGGTGACATGGGGACTAAATGACAGCCATCTAAGAATGAGTCATTAACACAGCTTTTAAAACTCTCAGCTGCATTAGAAATAAAGCACAGCAGTGCTTCACATATATTTGTCCTTGTTGAATCTTTTATGTGTTATAAGCTTTTAAAGGTTGAGGTCTATGTGACCAATCAAATGGGATCATTTTGTCTAAAATGATGGGGAAGTCCTAGAGAATGCCAGTGTAGAGGACATAGAGATCACCTACATTGGATCGGCCATGTTTGCCACATGGATGATGACTGGCAAATCAAACCCTGATATATGGGCAGCTGGTTAAAGCAACATGAGAAGTTGGTTGGCCACTAGTTTGTTATGAGGCCACATGCAATAGTGCTCTTACTTGCATGGAAAGGAAAGTCATCCAAGAAAGCCTGCAAAGCACCATATTTAAAAACCCTAACTATAATAACTAATTCACTATAGACTACTTGATTGTCTTACTGTTTCAGGCCCATATCAATTCACATATGTATAGATTCACATATGTATAGTGAGGTTTCCACATGGGAGCCTTGTAAATATAACAACAATATGGCCTGCTATCAGTTCATGCATCACCAGGCAGGAAAGGGTTCATCTGTGGACCCAAGACTTTTGAAGTAAAAGTAGATTCTTGGTGTGCACTGGGGGATTTTTGGACAGTTGAGAAAGCAACTTTCTGGTCTCAAACTTTGCACAGTAACAATAGGAGTAACAATGGTACTTTTAGCTGACTAAGAGATAAACTCAGGTGGGTTTCATCACTCACTTAATTCTGCAGCACCTTTGAAAAAAAATGTCCTCTCAACAAGGATCTGAGAGGTTAACATTCTTCTCTTCAGATGATGTGCATTACTCTGCTAGTTTGGCAAGAGTACACTGATGTTAGAGTTGCAGTCCCTTTTCTTGCAGAAGCATGGGATGATTTGTCATGTCTTCATGGGCATTAGTACTCGTTGTCCACTGCCTCTACATTCTTTTTCAGTGGAGCTCTCGTCACTGTCCGAACTCAATTCTGTGGACAGCACAGACGTCCCACGTGATGTTTTTGCCTAGGTCACGGTCCAGTGGTACTGAGTAGTGTATAGCCTCCTTTCTGCCATACCCCCTCCTTCATCTCTCCTACTAGCATTTATCTCTCTGCATGGTTTTGGCAGCGATGTGCTTTTCCCAGCATTTAGCCAGGAGAGGGAGAGAGGAGGGGAGAACCAGAGAAAAGGAGGTCCTTTCAAGCGAGGAATGACGGACGCTTTATTAAAAGAGGCAGGGCCTTTTGAGAGCCTGGCCCCTCCGTGCTCCCCCCCCACCCTTCCACCCCATGTGTCTGGCCCCATTGTCACTGGGCGGTGGCAGCAACCCCCCCACCGGGCGCTTTGTCACTGTAAGTCACCTCGCAGACTGAAACGGACCCACTCCGAAAAAACACACCCATTCGCCACAGTAACTCTGCACTATTCTGGTATTCTGCCTGGTCTGTGAAAAAAATTGATTGTCTGGCTGTCACAAAAACATACAGGAGACACAGCCATAGGCGTGACATGTGGGCAAGCAGGGACAGGAGAAAGGAGGGATAAAGTTGGGGTGACACAGAGTGTCGGGGTGCAACAAATGTGAAAGGTGGAGGGGACAGAAGAGGTGGACAGCAGAGCAGAGTGTGATGGAAGACAGAAAAGAGGCACAAAACGGGTGGTGTACATTGGAAAAGTAAGGACAGTTCAAAATATGAGTGGAAATGGAGCTGAGAAGGAACAGGGATGGAGGCAGGACATCCACGGGCAGAGTGTGAGGGTACCCATTTGTTTTCGGCTGCGTGTGAAATGTGTGTCCTTAGATACAGGCAGCATTCCTCCAGAGATAAACCCCTGGGCCCCCCATCCCCTCAACCCCCACCCTACCCAATCTCTCCACCCACCATGCTTACTCAAGTGTGCGTGTCTGGGCGTGTGTATATGTGTGTGTGTGAGTGGTTTTCATGTTTATGTTGGATGGGGGTCTACGTGCCCTGTACCGCAGCACTTGCAGGGGGCAACAGAAAAGACAGCTGTGTGTTTGAGAGAAACAGAAAACGTGAGAAAGAGAGAGTGAAGGGCCAACAGGCATGCCAGTCAAGAGCGTCACTTTTGGAGTGAGTACACAGACTCTGCTGTTCTCTGTCTCTTCTTGCTGCACTCGTACTATATCTCTTGTCCTGTAACTCTTTCTGTCTCTTCATATGACTTGTCTCCAACTGTATGTCTCTCTAATACTCATTCTGCTGTCTTTTTCTTTTGTAATAGCGTTTTGCTCTACTGTAAAATCATTGCATTTTCTCAAATGTAATGCACCTGCCAGCCTTCCCTGTCTTAACCCTTCTACATCACAATATGATGGGCCAGTACCCTTTTCTGGCTTTGCTCCAGTTTTAAATCCTTTTCTTTCATATTTTCTTCATTTCACACATGAATATTAATGTATTTGTATTTGTTTCAGCTCATTTTATTCAGCAGACAGCTCTTTCTGTTGGCTGTCTGTTTGCAAAGTGCCATTCTTATTCTCTGTCAGTCCACATTAACTGTTTGGGAGCGTTGTCTTCAATGCTGCTTTCACTGCCTCTTCTTTTCAGTCCTGAACAGGGCCTTGTTTTCAAGAAGAGAAAAAGTAACACAAATCCTGAAGGAGTAAACATTGGTTCTGCTTATTGAGAATCTGATCTGTTCTTTATGGACTACAGACCAGCTTGATGCGGTTTTAGTCAAACATCTATAGAGGTGATTGAGTGCTAGAAAAACAGCCTATTTTGACGTGGGAGTGAGTTTGGTTGCTTGGGAGTATCTTTGAGAGTCGTGCATGTGCACCCAAGATTAGTGTAAGTGCGTATACGCGTGGGTGTGTATCATGTTCTGTCTTCATCCTTAATCTTGTTTTTGACTTAATTTGTTTGTTTGATGTCCAGGATTAGCTGCGGTAAGTAAACCAGAGGTCGGTAAAACTGATTAGAGGGTCAGTTAATGAGAGCTTTAAGTGTGGCTTTCATGTGCTCACCAAGTGCAGGTAGTGGAAACACAGGACACAAGGATTTACTTCTTGAGTTTGTATGCTTATTTTGTGTCTCCTGGAGTTTATGCGGGGTAAAAGAAGAGGTGATTGTAAGATGTTTACTCTTGATGATGCAACTATTCTATGTGTAGCTTATTGGTGTGAGGATGAACTACATGGAGTCAGTGAAGTTTAAACTTCTCAGAACCTTCCACTGTCTGGAGGTGTTTTTCACACGTATTAGTTTCTGCACAATTATACCTTCCGAAGTGAATTGACAATTAGAAAATTTAGCTAATAAAGGGTAAAAATATAAAGTAAAGTTGGGCTTTTATCTTTTCTGAGATCCAAATCCTCATTGATGATGAAAAGAAACCCTGATCTGAATATGTAATCTATTGAGTCTTAGCATTAAGGGACCAAAAATAGATTAATTTAAACTGACACCTTTTGATTATATTTCAAAAGTCACTATATTTTTCTTTAATATAATATAATATAATATAATATAATATAATATAATATAATATAATATAATATAATATATGAACACTGGGTTGGGGTTTAGGGTTTTACTCAGTTAAAAGTATTGTGAAGAATGACCCCTTTCTTGCTTTTTCTAACTGCTATGATTAACATGTAGGCAGCATTTTAATGCTGCATCTTGTTAAGGTGTTGTGTGTCAGTAGTTTAATTTATAAGAAAAACATGAAGTCTGATATAAACTTAATGCACATTTTTTTAGGTAAATTTAGGACACTAGTTACTATTACAGTCAAATAAATGTGGTCAAGAGTGAAAGTACAGTGTTTTCAAGTTCAAACTTGAAAGCCCAGCAAAAAACAAAACAAAAAACTACAACATGAGGTTTACTGGGTTTCTGTAGTTATTCAAGATTCAAGATTCTTGAATCTTGAATAGCTACAGAAACCCATTCATGAAGCTATTCATGAAGTTACAATACTGAAGCAATACTCAATGTACAAGAAAGATTTATACAAAGTCAGTTCTATAGATAAATAGGGGAAAAGACAGGGGAATATTTATATACATATATATATTTACAATCAGTTGCAAACCCTATTGTCACCCTATGGCTTTCACCCCCTTTGTCCTCTGTCAAAAACATCACAATAACCATGGCAATAATAACCATGACAATCTCATCTACGAATGCAGAGGCTTCAGCAGTCCCAAATATAAAGAGACAATCACCGAGTTTGGCAGGGACAAACAGTGGGCTGTGGAGTGGGAGGGGGGCTCGGACTGTGAGAAAGTAAATAATAAAAAAGGGACAATGCGCTTTGTCACATACAAGGAATATCCGCAGAGAGACAAATGATGGGACAGTGGGGCACATTTACATGCAGACAGACAGAACTGAGTTGGGGAATGTAACAGCTTCATCCCAGTTGTGCCCCTCTCATTTCCTGTTAATGTGTCCAGAACCCAGCAGTCTGAGGGTCTCCATCTGACAGAGTGTGCACTTGCTACATCTCTTCAGACAGAAACAACCTGCTGCCTGCTCAGGCACTCCAGGCAGCTGAGATCTAAAGGCAAAGAGGGAGAGCAGAGAAAAAAAAAATTCTGAGCAAATGCAAGTCAGCAGAAAATAGCGTTGAAATAGCAGTTTAAGCATTCAGCTGGAATTTCCATATCCGTTCTTCAGTGTCCCCCTAAAATGTTAAGAACTGCCAGATCCCAGTGTTAGTCCAAACACCGAGACACTGAGTTTAGGAAGGGAAAAACACTAGACATCATCTAGATTTTGGTGTGCTTACAAAGTTCAGGAAATTATTATTGCAAGTAAAGCAGTGCTTGTGACACACTGAAGAAACGCAGGCACCTTATTTTCACCTTTCTGCTGGTAGCACAAATAGCTGTGGTGGCACTTAAAATATTTATGATTTGCACCTGGTGCTATGTCGGCAGATTCATACTATGACATTTGCATACCTCCGTGTTAGTGTGTGTATGCGTGTGTTAGCGTGTTTGAGAGGAAGGGGGTTGTGACTGTGTTTTGTAAATTTTTTGCTAATTTTGACAGAAATATTGAGATTTTCTGAAACAGGTTATAAGTCTGATTATTTTATTGACGTCTAGAATCAGTAATTCCTAAAATAAATAAGATACATCACTTAAGGCATCAAAAAGAAAAAAGGGTGCAATTTAAGTTTTTGCCACATACAGACTAACCTTTAAGGGGATGCCCCTGACACAAGTACCAATATTTTCTACTTGTTCCATATGAATCTATGTTAATATGAAATATTTTATTAAATATTTTCAAGTAAATAAGTAAATATATGTAAAGCTGTAACTAAATCCAGTGTACAGCGTGAGTTCTTGCCTTCGCTGTTATCTTGGACAGCATCCTTTTGTAAGATCACAAAAACTGTCCCCCGAAATGTGTTGACTTGCTGATAAAAATGATGAAATATTGAGCTACCAAAGTGCAATGAATTTAGTAATTGAATGAGTAAGACAGGATGGCTTCAATGTAGCTATTTTAGTACCAAAAACTGATTTAATACAGAAACGGCAAAGAGCTAACAGGTGAATAGCTTCCAGGTTTATTGTAGATGAAGAGCTGTTTTCCTGAATTATGCTGTTAGATTTCTATTAGAAGTATCTGGTACTCTCCAGCAGGCAGGCTTCCCATTTATGCATTGCATTGTTTTTACTTCCCCATTCAGTCTGATTCCATTCAGACTTGTCATAAAAACCCTTTAATGTAAAATTGCTATGAAAAGAAATGAGTGATTGTTCAGGTGACTTTATGGCCTTGGTGGATGGGATGTGAAATTAATATCTGGCATGGCCCCTCACACGTGCATACAAGCACAAATGCACGCTTGGAGTCTTTGAACGCTGCAGTCCACTGGTGAGGGGATGATGTCATCCTGTCTGCTGCAAGACCAGCAGAAGAGGCAAGCAAGAGGGGGGAGTGGGTGGGGGATATAGCCGGGTAAGGAGCGGGGGAAAAGAAGGGAAAGAAAGCAACAGGAAAGAAAAGCGGAGAAGATAAGGGCAGGGCGAGGAGGGGAGTTCAGGGAAGAGGATTTTCTGTGATGAGTGATGATAGCGGAATCATTTTACTTGGTAATTTTGAGCTTCATTATAAGGAGCCTTGCACTGTCTCAGCCCGAGGACAGCTGCATGCACACTGCACGACACCGTGCCTTGATACTGCTAATGTTAACTGGGGAGCTTCTGAGCAGGTTATTGTCTGCGTCTTTTGCTTCAAGCAGTATGATTAATGTGTCTGCTCATTTCTGCGCAGCCCAGGAGTCATAAGCTTGTCCATTCTCTTTGGAAATAATCATGGAGGGATTCATTCATCTAACTCATAACACAATCCAGCAAAATGCAACACGAGAAAAACCACACAGTAGTTTTTAGACTGCGTGTGTTTTCTCTGCTCTGTGTATGAGCTCTGTACTTGCTTGTCTCTGAGTTTGGTGGATGGGTGTGGTTACCCTGCATCTTTATCTTACCACACCACACACTCACTTCTTGACGTAAGCAGATAGTTACAAAAACATACAGACACATATGAGCCTGCAGGACTAGGAAAGCCTCACCTTGAAGACAAGCAATGAGGTGGGTGGCAGTGGTCTGAGTCCAAGATGGTTTGGACAACTGTAGAGGGGCCTCAGCTGGGGTCACTGTGGTGTTACCACGCCACCATTTGCTGTGAGACCATGTATATTGTGTTGGGTGTGTGTGTTTGCATCAGCTGTATTTGCCTGTACTTTAATGAGAGTGTCTCTGTATGTCACCATGGTAAAGTCTGGAAACCTTGCATGCAACAAAAACCTCACATGCACTCTGTTACATTATCTTGTGCCATCTGATATTCATATTTAGCTGTTGGATAAAGGACATGCAAAAGTTTAACTAAATGAGATATGGGCAATTATTAAACGTACAATGAATAAAGTGAGGTATGTATGTGTGTTTATAGTATGGTGATCAGAACTCCAGTGACAGGTGTTTGTGTGTGGGGGTCAGTCTGCTTCGCAGCTGTGTAGAGGGAGGAGGTTTGTGGGTTGTTATCTTCTTCAAAGTGAAAGAGGATGAAGTCTTGGAACATGGTCAGCAGGAACATGGTGAACCAAGTTAACTTAGCATCTGTGAGTATTAAAACAGTCACCTATAACCAATCCTTTATTCCTAATTATAGCTGTATTATGTTTTTTTATTGCTTTTTGATGTTTCTTTTTAAATATTTTTTCTGTAAATATAACTGCCATGAAGTTAGATCTAAATATCATATCATGTAAGTCGGTTTGCTTTTCGGTACATACATTTATTTTCTTATACTATGGGACTATCTAACTGGCACTTTCCCTGTTAAAACATGTATGTATTTGACTCAAATAAGTTGTATTACAGAGGAGAAGGCCTCTCAAAGGACAGGACAGTGCCACAGAAGCAAATGGCTCTGGAGGAGTGTGTTTACTCAGAAGCCTAGTGTTGAATACTTCAGACTCAGGGTGCTGCTTACTGCACAAGGTTCATCTGATAAGTGGAAACTTTGCCACTGAGTAAATTTCATCTCTGATACTCGGGACTGTTGTTTTGCTGCCACAGTCAGCTGGAAGCGGCTTTTCCTTTAAAAGTTTTCTGTTTCCCTTCTATTGTCGTTTCTCCTCTTTTTTTCTTTTTTTAAAGTGACCTCTCTCTTTGCGCAGTGCTGTGCCATTGGTGTCATGCTGAGGCTGCGTGGTGTCATTTGTTGCTATGCTGCTACTTCAGGCATGTGGAGCCTTTCTCTTTTTTACCCCGGCCTGCTCTCTCTGTGTCAAAAGAGGACCAACAACCCTGTCACTACAATAGTCAACACAGCCTAAAGCACTGAGGAAACCATCTTTTGTGGTGCGCAGCAGCATTTGGTGTTTTTCTTTTGCAACAGAAAATGAGGGATTTGTACAGTCAATAACTTTATTATTTGTGTTCATGCAAATGCATACAGAGCATGCATACATGTTCTTCTTGACCAGCCTATTGAGATGTCCATTCAGATGGGAAGAGGATGTAGGGAAGGGATAGCCAAGAGAGGAGATTATGTAAATGAAATAAAAAGGCGTGTGGCTTTGCTGCAGTCGACTTTCTCCCTGTAGTTCTCCCTCGGTCGCTCATGCTCCTGCTTCTGCTCTTCTCCCTTGCTTCTCCCCCGTGCCACATAAGTGATCCTGTTTCAGCAGCACCCCTGCCTGCCTTCCTGCCTGGAAGAGGCATGAAGCCCACAGACACAGAAAAAACAACACAGACAAAAACAGAGAACGTGCCATGTGCCAGCCTGTGAGCCAGAACTCACCAAAGCCTCACACACTCTCTTCTCTCTCTGTCCTTTCGCCTTTTACCTTTGTCTCTTTCATTCACACACACACACACACACACACACACACACACACACACACACACAGACTACAAACAGAGAGCCAACAATCTGCTGGCACCACAAATACACCACAAACTGCTGGTGTTATCACACTTGCCTTATCACCTGAGTGATAGACTTGTGGACACTATTTCAGAGATTTCTGGTGCTAATACACTTGCCTACATGCCCACCAAACCCTCTAACACACCCATTTAAAGGTCCAGAAGCAAATTTTCAAACTGCACTGTCCAAAATACCCAAGGGAGGAGTGAAATGAGAGGAAAACTGATGGACGCCTGCCCTCGTGCTATCGCTCTCAGTCCTTAAAATGCATTTTCCCAAAAATAACCAAACGCTGTCTCTCTCTCTCTCTCCATTTTCCCTCTCTGTTCCTCCACTTTTATGTGTCTCTCACTTTCTCTTGTACCCCTTATCCCCCCCCTTTCCCCTTCTCTCACTGTTTCCTTTGCAGGCAGATGCTGGCAACAGTTTTCTCCGAGCAGCCCGTTCTGGCAACCTGGACAAGGCCTTGGAACACATCAAAAATGGCATTGATATAAATACAGCCAATCAGGTGAGAGAGCTCATTCACCAGATTAAATATCTAGACTGGCACGCATATCTAACTAACAGCTAGTCACTTTTATTCACTTGGTTTTTTTGGCTCTTAATTCACATTATCTAATTTTTCTTATCAGCAAACCAGGTCTTTAAATGTATTGTGCTGTAGTGCACAGCAGAAGTAGAAACTGAACTATTATTTATTACTGTTTATGTGCCCACAGTCAAATCCTGCCAGGGTTTTAGTCTCCTGGCTTCCTGTCTGCTTTTTAACTTATTAAATTAAATTTCAGGACATTGGTGGACTGCTCACTTTAAAAAGCGTGAATGGATTGTGTTGTACAGTTTAGCAGTGTCTCCAAAATGAAATAAAATTAGGTATATTTGTAGCTCTGCACTGAGTAGTACTGCAGTACTTTTAAGTTTTTTAAGTTTTAAGTTTCTTTAAGTCTCACAATAACCTATAGGAGATAGATACAATAAGTGCATGGCACCATTTAAAACAAAATCCCTATACCAATCATGTTCTTCTCAGATTTTTTCTGTGTTATAAACGTTTACTGCATATATGTGTGTTCAGTGTGCATGGAGTCTCTAAACTGACTACTACATTTGTCTGCCGATGCACTCAGTCATCCAGTGCACTGTACGTGTACGCTTGTTTAGACTGTTAATCAGTGGCTGAAGTTGACAGGTCGGGTTTTACAGGGTCTCCAGAGTAATATACGGGGCAGGGGCTTTTCCTTCGCCCCATTTCTTCTTCCATCCTCCTTTATGCTGACAGCGTCCAGGAAGAGATAGTGTTAGTGGGCTAGGAGTGAGGCCCTCAGGCTACAGAAACTTGGCCAAAACCTGTATGTGCGCACGAGAGAATACTACGGCTCATTAATCTAACTTAGTCATGGTTTCCCTTGCATTCACTTACTGTATGGTACCCTTAGCACTTTCTAATTATTTGGCGGTAATGCTCCTGTCAGGATTTTTGTGAGCCCTATTAACCATCACCGCAATGGACCCCACATAATGACAGGTTTATTTGTATAAAATGGCACTGTCCCGACCATTACTGGAAAAATACGCTACAATGACAAAGGGATACACCCCACTGATTTAAAACATGACTATGTACATGCAGAAAAACTATGTTATCTTAGTGGATGCATTTTCCTGAATGACACACTTTCATTTCATTGTGTTGTAGATACTCAACATGAAGTTGTGTTGTCTTTTTACTGTTTGGCATTAAATGTTTTTGATCTACAGAGATAATCTACAGCATTCCTGTTTCACTTTGCTTTACAGTTTTACAGTTACCTCCTTAAATGTGGAATTTATTCTTGACATTTTAGAAAAACTGGTGTCTGCTTTGTTTCTTATTTTAAACTATTTTACATTGTGTTTTGGATGGTAGAAAACCAAGTCAAGTCTAGTCTTGTACTGCACACGGCTTACACCAATAGCTTTGACCATATGTAAGCTATTATTATTATTATCTGTATTATCATTGCTGTCATTGCTGGAACATGCACAGAGTGACAGGATATCTGGCAAAAGCTGTAGATTGTCCCTTAAACCTCAGTGGTTGTGTGACAGTTTGAGTCAGTATGGTGGGAGTTTGGCCAGGTGGAGGCTTAACTGTTCCTTCTTTGTGTGGATACCTCTGCCATGGCTCACTCACCAGCACGCTGCCTCACTCCAGCCCCTCCCTCCCTATATTTTCTTTCCTCCTCTGTCCCTCTCAGTCTAACTGATCCTTCACTGCCATCTCTTGTTCCCTGTTTATCTACGGTTTTCTAACTCACCTCCTTTTTGTCTTGATTTTTTTTTTTACCTTTTTTTACCTACCTCCCCCCCTTTTTTCCCTCCCTCCTTTGTCTGCAGTAGAGTGATGGTGTGCTGTGGTCTCTCCACTCAGAGGAATAATATCAGTGGTGTGGGAAAGGTCCAACCTCACATGTCCTGTGCGGCTGAAGGAAGGCTGTGTGAGGTCAGACCTATCCCACACAGCTCGTATTCTTCCCAGCCACGAGACCAGCGGCCTGCCATCTCCCTCCCGTCACCCTCCTCATCCGCCTCCTCCTTTCATCATCATTAATCAAATGAAAGATTTTTCATCTTGATTTTCATCCCTGTAGACACTGTTTTTTGGTAATGACCACTCTGATTCTGAGAGTACCGCATGCATGGTGTCCAGTGTAAGTATGTGCATGCTATGGTTTGTGAGTGATTCAGTCACCGTGATAACAAGCTGCTGCGTCAGTTGGCATGGTCCTCAAGTGTTTGTGTGTATATATACTGTCTGTTTGGTTTATTTTTTTCCATTAAGAGAAAAAATCTCTTAGTGTGTGTAGGACCCTTCAGTGTGAGGTCTACTCTTCTCTCCCTTTCATTCAGAATGGGCTCAATGGGCTTCATCTGGCCTCAAAAGAAGGCCACGTCAAAATGGTGCTGGAGCTACTCCACAATGGGATCGTACTGGAAACCACCACGAAGGTAAAAATAAGTGTTGCAATCTTAACTCCTCCACTTTGAGGTTGACGATGAGCCAGCTAAGAGTGCAGGAACGTGCTGCTTCTGTCAAAAAAAATAGCTCTTAGCAGGAATCGTGATACTTTATTGAACCTGTGAGTTATTTTAATATGGAACTGTGTGGGTTCCAACATTTTTTTTAATGTGCAATCTTTTATAGTCTCAATGAGCACAAGCTGGCATCCATGTGTTTGTTTTGTTCCTGCATCATCATAACATTGGTCCAGCATCAACACTGCAACCGACCAATCACACTGTCTGATTAATTTAGTTAGCATTAGCCAAGAAGTTAGCCGATGCTATTAAAAACTATTACAAGCAAATCATGCTTAGTAACCAAAATTTGGCTAACAGCAAACCTGACTTGATAATATTTGTTTTTATGTTGCACAAATTAATAGAGATAACACTTGAAATGCTTACCATTTGTTACACAAGAGAAATTTATAAAAAGGACTTTTACAATTTTTTTTTACCACACTGTGAAGCTATGACATCACAACAACGTGATTGGTCAGTTGCAGTGTTGATAGAACATTATTATCATGATGCAGGAACAACATCAACAAACATGCACTTTGACTTCACCTATAAAATGTAATGTAAATGTTTAGATGCGTTATCATGTGTCTGTGTTTTACCAGAAAGGGAACACGGCCTTGCACATCGCAGCGCTGGCAGGGCAGGAGCAGGTGGTCCAAGAGCTGGTTAACTATGGGGCCAATGTTAACGCTCAGTCGCAGGTGAGACAGAGCTGCCTTTTAAAGCAGTCGTCACTGAATCCACAGAGGCTTTTCTTCAGGCTGACTACTGTGATCTCTACTGTGAAACCACTGTAGTAACTATTGCAATTCCATCTGTTAACATGTGTCTCTGTTCCAATATTTCTGTGTGTTGCTGTTTCCTCTCCGTCTACATCTCTGCGTGTGCATCTGTGACTGTCTCTCTGTTGCTGTGCTTGTGTGTCTGCTCTGCTGCTGTTGTGGGTGTGCGCGTGCCTGTTGTGTCTTTCTGAGACAGAAGGGTTTCACTCCACTCTACATGGCTGCACAAGAAAACCATCTAGAGGTTGTGAAGTTTCTTCTGGAGAACGGAGCCAATCAGAGCATTCCAACTGAGGTACCACTAAGCTGAGAGACATTTTTGAAGAGTTATCTCCCAAATTCCTCAATCCTATCTCTGCTGATCCACACCCGCTGTGTTTTCATTCCGTTTTTGTTCTCATTAGCCTCTCTCCTTACATCGCTCTCATTTTCCCTCCATGAGTCAACCTCTCTTCTGATTCTCTCCTGTGTGTTGCAGGATGGATTCACTCCTCTCGCCGTGGCTCTTCAGCAGGGGCATGAAAATGTTGTAGCCCTGCTCATCAACTACGGCACTAAGGGAAAGGTCCGCCTCCCTGCGCTGCACATTGCAGCACGCAACGATGATACACGCACAGCCGCAGTGCTTCTGCAGAACGACCCCAATCCTGATGTACTAAGCAAGGTGTGTGTGTGTGTGTAAGAAAAGGAACAGGAACGTCTGTAATTGGTGTGTTTTTGCTATTTGTTTCTTAAATGCAAAGGGAATGAAAGTATGCTTGCTGTTAAACTGATGTGTCCCTGCAGACTGGATTTACACCCCTCCACATTGCTGCACACTATGAAAACTTGAACGTAGCTCAACTGCTGCTCAATAGAGGAGCCAATGTCAACTTCACCCCAAAGGTATGGGAAAACTAATGGTAATGAAAGTCAGTCACATGACTTGCTCTCTATTCTTTGAGTTTTTTTGCCTGAGCTCATCTGTGCCTGTTCTACAGAACGGTATCACTCCTCTGCACATTGCATCCAGACGGGGTAACGTGATCATGGTCCGACTCCTGCTGGACAGAGGGGCTCAGATTGATGCCAAGACCAAGGTGCAGCAGCCATTTATCCTGCTGTTTCCAAAGCTCTGACTGTATTTTCCTAATTTGATGGTTCATTAACTAAATCACTAACAATCATTCCTCTCTAGGATGAGTTGACTCCTCTGCACTGTGCAGCAAGAAATGGTCATGTTAGGATTATAGAAATCCTGCTGGACCATGGAGCGCCCATTAATGCAAAGACTAAGGTAAACCCTGTACAGGCATCAAAAAAAATTATTTAAGTCTCTTAGAGGTTTTATTTTTAACAGTAAGACAGGAACAAACTAAAGAATTCCAGAATTCATCATTTCAACGGATTGTGAAAGACTCAGTCCTTTGGCTTACTGTGGCATGCTATCTACATTGATGTATTTTGATGAGTGGGGTAATGGTTGTGGCTTTGCCTTTTATATTTGTAAATGAAATGCAAAGAGGGAGGACATGTGTGCCCAACACACCTGCTTTGGTTTAAGAAGCTGTTACGTCAGCTTGACTTCCAGTGTTTATGAATATCATTCTCTCATTTGGTCTTAAGTGCAAACCTGGCAGCTTTTTTTTCTATTTTTTGTTTTTAATCTGAAAATTTGCTTCCTGCCTTGAGAGATGACAAAGAATCAACATATTTATTTTGCAGAATGGCCTGTCTCCAATCCACATGGCAGCGCAGGGCGACCACATGGACTGCGTCAAACAGCTTCTACAGTACAACGCAGAGATTGATGACATCACACTGGACCACCTCACCCCTCTGCATGTTGCGGCACACTGTGGTCACCACCGTATGGCCAAAGTACTGTTGGACAAAGGGGCTAAACCCAACTCTCGGGCTCTGGTTAGTGACAAACATACACTTATAAGGCCAGATCAGCTTATTAAGTAATATGAGTCAAAGTTGCTGTTTACCTTTGTAGTAATGACAACTGTTTGCTTTCACAGAATGGCTTTACTCCTTTGCATATTGCTTGTAAAAAGAACCACATGCGTGTGATGGATCTCCTGCTCAAACACTCAGCATCATTAGAGGCTGTGACTGAGGTAGTACATTTGAATCACAGAAGAACAGTTCAAATAAACACATGTGAAGTTATGTAGATGATTTAATAAATCCTCAAGATCATTTCTAATTCTTGTAATTCTGTGCTCCCTTTTTTATAGTCTGGCTTGACCCCTTTGCACGTAGCATCATTTATGGGTCATCTCAACATTGTAAAGATCCTGCTGCAGAAAGGCGCTTCCCCCAGTGCTTCTAATGTGGTATGTACCTAATTGAAATTTCAAGGCCAACTCAAATAACCAATTCATATTCCTTGATTTGACTATTTGGTTTGTGTGTGAACAGAAAGTGGAAACACCTCTCCATATGGCATCCCGGGCAGGGCACTATGAGGTGGCAGAGTTTTTATTGCAGAATGGAGCCCCAGTGGATGCCAAGGCCAAGGTAGAGATGTTACACACCAAAGCATAAACATCCAGTAAATAAACATGATACACGAATCCCAGCAGATGAAGGTGACTGAGCTTTGCATACACGTGCTAATTTCCCTCCTGTACAGGATGACCAGACACCTCTGCACTGTGCAGCTCGGATGGGCCACAAGGAGATAGTGAAGCTTCTGCTGGAGCACAAGGCCAATCCCAACTCCACCACCACAGCAGGACACACACCTCTGCATATCGCTGCCCGGGAAGGTCATGTGCAAACTGTACGCATCCTCCTGGACATGGAGGCTCAACAGACTAAGATGACCAAGGTAAAAGCTTCCCGCTAAACCTTCTGCTGTGAAATTTGTCCTTTTTAAAAACTGTCTGCCCAAATGCTAAAAACCCCTATCTGATGTTTTATACACTTTCCTGTTGGAACATTTGCAGAAAGGCTTCACTCCACTCCATGTGGCCTCCAAGTATGGGAAAGTAGACGTTGCAGAGCTGCTTCTGGAAAGAGGAGCCAACCCAAATGCTGCAGGAAAAGTGAGGAAATCATAACGTGCTTGACTGTTTGGAAGAAGAACTAAATAAATCCTTGTTTGAACTACCACAGTCTAATTAACGTTTGAATCCCTTTCTACAGAATGGTCTAACTCCGCTGCACGTAGCTGTACATCACAACAACCTGGATGTTGTTAACCTTCTTGTTAGCAAAGGAGGATCACCACACAGTGCAGCCAGGGTAAATCAAATTAAAAATACACATATACAGACACAGGGTCAGACATTTTTCAAGCCAGATGGTTTAATATTGTGTACGTATATATGTTATTCCAAACAAAGCCCACATCATCATGTGATGTCCATCATGTTTTCCAGAACGGCTACACTGCCCTACACATAGCATCCAAGCAGAACCAGGTGGAGGTGGCCAACAGCCTGCTGCAGTACGGAGCATCAGCCAATGCTGAGTCACTACAGGGTGTCACACCTCTCCACCTGGCCTCACAGGAAGGAAGGCCTGACATGGTGTCCCTGCTCATCTCCAAACAGGCCAACGTCAACCTCGGCAACAAGGCAAGGACAGATGAAATAAGAAAACAAAAGAAATTTCAGTCTTACTGTGTTGTTTTTGCCGTTTCTGACCTTTGTCTTTCCACTCTGACAAACAGAGTGGGTTAACACCCCTCCACCTGGTGGCACAGGAAGGACATGTTGGAATTGCTGATATCTTGGTGAAGCAGGGGGCGTCAGTCTATGCCGCCACACGGGTAAGACCTTTTTGTCGGACAGTGTTTCATCTTTGAGCTGGAAGAGACAATGTCTGAGTAGCTTTGATTTGTCTGAGTATATTAGTCAAATAACTGCCTATTAATTACTAAAATTATTTTTTATTATAATTTTTTAATCAATTTTCTGTCCTTGAAACACTAACAATTTCAAAAACATTATAGTATGCATTTCTAAAACATATTTCAACCTCCATGTGTGATTATTAGGATCCTGGTTACGACCTTCACTATTTTTTCCACTTTCAGATGGGTTACACCCCACTCCATGTAGCTTGTCACTATGGCAACATCAAGATGGTGAAGTTCCTCCTGCAGCAACAGGCCAACGTAAACAGCAAAACAAGGGTGAGTGCCTCCTTCTGGTTCTGGACTAAAACTACAGCTAAAGCCGGATGGGTATGAGTCATAGAGCTTCAGTATAGTCTCTCAGTAACCACGGTTACAGCCTGTTAACACACAGGTCATGATGGCAGGGTTTCCCAGCTGTTAGTGTAAAATGATTGATTGATTTTTATTTGTTTTACTTTATTTTTTATTATATTGTAGTGGGTTTTTTCTTTTTACATCACTTACAGCAGGGGTGGGCAGCTCCAGGCCTCGAGGGCCAGTGTCCTGCAGGTTTTAGATGTGTCCTTGAGCCAACACAGCTGATTTAAATGGATAAATTACCTCCTTAAGATGTCTTGAAGTTCTCCAGAGGTCTGCTAATGAACTAATCATTTAATCCAGGTGTGTTGACCCAGGATGAGATCTAAAACCTGCAGGACACCGGCCCTCGAGGCCTGGAGTTGCCCACCCCTGGGTTAATATGTCTGGTTCCGTGTTGAGCTTGTAGCCAAAAAGCAGCTTTACCTTGTTGTCTGGGTCAATTGTGCTGGCAAGACAAAGAGAGAGGCGTTGAAAGTCTGCTCAAAAGGAACTTATTGTTTCGGAGGAAAACACGAACACATACAGTATACAGTCGAGTATTTACAGCTTACTCACAACTGGGCTTTGGCTGCAGTGGTTATGATTATATTTACATGCTTCCATCTCCCGTTTCTGGTCGTTGACAACTCACACTTTACGACCCTCCTTTTTCTCCCGGGTATGGCGGTGAATTCTCCCTGCAGCATGGACTACACTACCCATCAGGCTACATTCTTTAGGGATGTGCCTGTACCACTCTGCCTATTGCCTTCATATTAATTTTTTTTTTATTAATAATTTTTAAAAATATTTTTTCACGTCATTTATACGGGCCGCAAGTAGCGGTGACATGGGCCACGAGTTTGAGACCCAGACAGTAGAGCCTCTTGTTGCGTTTTTTGTTTGGGTTTCCACCGGCGTGGAATTATCAGAAATAGAGAGGGCATAGCCTAACATATGAAACAGCAAAAGACCACCGTGTAATCCATTTATTTCAACAAAGTGACTGTATTCTGAATACCACCTTTTTAAATGATAACTGTAACGGAATACAGTTACTGATATTTTGTATTTTAAATATGTAATGCCAGTACATGAATTCCATTACTCCCCAACACTGAATATGGCTATACCTAATGAAAACAATGAATGTTTCAAAAAAGGCCAATACTGAAAATCTTCCTAGGTAACAGCATACTACTCCAGGCCAACCAATTAATATCCTTTTTTACCTGAATGCGGGAGGGTAGAGGCGTAATGCTTCACATATAACCATGTCCAAATACTTCAGCTCCTGGACATTTGTGTAATCAGGTGAGTCCTACAAAGGAAACAGCATGACAGTCAATAACTGTCTACAACTGCATGAATCAAAACAGATCAGAACCAACTGTAAAACACTCACATGTCTAGTGTAGAAATCATCCACCTCTTTCTGTACTTTGAGTTGACATTCAGGGTGGAGGGCCATGAGGTAGCAGGTGAATGCCAGAGTGTTGCTACTGGTTTCATAGCCTGCCAGGAGGAAGACGAAAGCCTGACCAACAATCTCATCCTCAGTAATCTTTTTCTGTGGACGCCTGACAGACGGCTCCTGTTGGTGAGCACTGCCGTTTCCTTGAACTGTGCCTAAAGACTGGGTCTGCTTGTTCCTGACATCAGTCTCATGAGCATCGTTTGATGTGTCAAAGTGCTCCAATGACACAAACTCTTTGTTGGTTCGAGCATCTAACATCAGCTGAAGGAAGTCTCTACGCTTCTACATATAAAATAAATAAATAAGAATGACAGGAAAAGGACCCTTTCAAAGCCACGCACACATTTGGGATTATTGAAGGTCTGAGATTTACCTGCTCAGGAGGCTGCTCCTCTCTCTGTTTGATGATTTTGTGAATGCTGTTAATGAAGAAATTACTCATCTTGTCTCGTCTTTTGTTGGGTATGAACCTCGACAGAGGAGCCATGATGAAGGGAAAAGCAACTAAAGACAGAAACACACAAATTTGCCGAGTATACATACCGGGTACACAGGTATATCAAATAGAATGCTCAAATACTCAACGCATAAAATCATTTCTGCTTAACTATAACTATATGGAATTCCCCAAATTCCTAAATGTATTTATTTTGTTTTCAATCATATTCTTTTATTATTGTCCCATTTAAATATCTCAATTTCATTGATTTTATAATAATGACTCACAGAAAAATAACAAAATAGGTCTGAAGAAATCATTGATGAAGGCCATCTGAGCGTGTTGGACAAATGGGTCATCTGGGTTATTCTGTGAGTCCACCTGAGTTGCAAATGCCACACTGGCAATAACATCCATGGTAAAGTAGCCAAAGTATCTGAAAGATGGCAATCAGAAAAATATGAACATTGAAATAAAAAAAAAACCCAAAAAAATATTATTTTAATTTTTGCTTTACCTGTGTATATCAAAGGCCTGTCCTGACTCAACGTGGACATTTAGATTCTTCATCAGGGCATCAGTGACTGTGTTGATGAGCGGAACCATCTACACTCGAGGAGGGATAACGACAGATATAAACCAGTCCTCTGTATACTGCTGTGAATCATCATAGGTCCATAAACATAAAAATGGGCGAAAGGTAGCTCCATAAACACAACAGCACAGACATTTAAACTGCACATATTGCAAAAGATACAGGCATGCAGTAACCAACTGCAAAAGTGAACGCTTTGTGTTTAAAGGTTTATGAGTTCCTTCTGGTTACAATGAAAAATATTGAACTTGTTGACCAGTTGAAATGAAGACATAATAAAGGTACAATTTTAATATGTAATATGTGGCTAGTCAACTCAAATACAGTGACTCCATGAATTTATGAAATAAAAGGAAAAAAAAGGAGAAAGAACCAGTTATGACACCTTCTAAAAAGAAGCACCACCAAAAACTAGATGTCTAGATGTCTCTATTACCTAAAACTTTTATTTCTTTTTTTCCTCATTCTGAACATTGAGTAAGCTAAAGATGAGGCAGACATCGAGACCCAGAGTTTTGGCTACAGACAAGATTCAAATCATATTGTCATTGGTAAAAGTTCTCTGCTTATTTGAAGGAATCTTGTTGATCATCTAGTTCATATCTTATCTTATCTTATCTTATCTTATCTTATCTTATCTTATCTTATCTTATCTTATCTTATCTTATCTGTCTTGGATATATGAAAACTTTATTTTCTCACTTCTTTCATCTTGGCAGCACTGAAAGATGGGGTCAGGACACTACGCACTCGTTTCCAACGTTCATTCCTTAACTGGAGAAGGCAATCGGATACAGGCTTTTTGGCAAACACAAATGTCTGCACAGAAAACAAGAGAGCACAGGCACAAAAATCTGTAATAACTACGCAGTGATTTGTGTGAGAATCAGAAATAAACTCACATTATGCATCTACATGTTCTGTATTATGTCCTCACCCTTCTGTTAGGGAAGCTGCTGAAGTCCTTCACAAGCACCTGTCTGAGCATATCAGGGTCTGCTACCACTATCACTGGTGTGCGGCCCAAATAATACCTGAAATATGCAGCGTATACTGTATTATTGGAGTCACCAACCAAAACATAAAGTAAAGTGTAAAGTGCCATCTCATTTTACACTGTAGATTAATTTTAAATCAGTCAAATTTTCTAAATATTATTTCAGTAGGTACTAATGTAGAACGTATTTTTACTTACCCACATACTTTACCATATGTTTTGACAAGATCATTCAGAGGTTTGAAAAAGCCCTGAAAGAAGATTTAAAAAAAAATACAATAGATGTAACAGTCAACTGACAATATTGACACAAATGTCAGAACAAGTGCACCATCCCAGTTTAATGCAAAAGTGAAGCAGATGTTGAAGGTAGTTCTGGTTTTCCTTTGTTACACTGTATCTTACCTGCTGAAACATGAATAAGTTTCCAAAGAAAGGTACTGGCTTTGGATGTTTGATGCCACATCGTGAGAGGACTGAGAAGGGGTGGACTGAATACCTGCAGGCAAAAGTGTTGAAATGTGCTGTTTGTAGGCTGTACGGAGTACAGAGCCTACTTTTACCCGGATTCTGTCCAGAGTTATTGTTGCATTCATTTGCACTATCTGTGCTATAAAATGTCAATGTATGTGCTTTATGGCACCAGCAGATTATGTACATATCCTTGTTTCCCTTGAAAAAAAGTGCATCATTGACATACTCACAAGTAGAGGAGACCAAGAAAAATGAGGAAGAGGCTGAGTGTCACAGATGTTTTGCTCGTCTCAATGTTGAATGCATTTAGAAAGTCACCTGCAGCTTGCATGTTGGATAATCTTCTCTCACTTTTCAACCATTAATAGGAGAAACAGGCCCCCGGAGAGAAAAACAGCAGAAAAAAATTACGTATATTAATATTTTTGTTCAATACTTTAGTCATGACTTTCACTAAGGACATTTTAAAGAACAAAGCATCTAAATGTACTGTGCAGAAATTCAGTCTTCAGGGGAAATAAACATACAAAAAAGACCATACATCTTTTCCATGTTGTCAAATCACTTTGTCTCCAACAGATTAGGTGTGTGGTTTCTTCCAAAACTTTCTACTTACTGAAGCTTTGTTTGGAGCGTTGAGAACTCAATTTTAAGAGGAGAGATGTCTGTTCCTACTGTATCCACCTCTCTTTTGTGAATACCAATGTTAAACCACAGGTAAAATAGTAACTGTAGATATGCATTGCCTCACTACGTCTATAAATGAGACAGAAACCACTCCCACTTGTGTAAAAATGTAACAGGCTAAAGGTAAGCAGTTAAAGAGCTGCTATTGCATAAACCTGTTCACCTTTGCTGTTCTTTAGTCAACTGTCTGAACCCACATTGCAGCTTTTTACCCTTATGTAACTCATGTAATGCTATGCTTGCTGAAGAAAATGACAAGAAAAAATTTATTTGAAAAAGTGACATAAAGTGACATAGATATATTGCAGGCTAAACAGATGTCTCTGAATAGTGTCATGGAATTTTCTGTAAAAAAAAAAAAAAGGTTTGCACCACGGTCAGCTGTGGTCAAGCTATTTATTACTGCATGCATGCAGGACAGCCAACACACATCAAACATCACAGTTAACAGTCATGCCAGCCCAGGAATCTCCTGGCGCTGGACCTGAGTTTCATCCCTCTGAGCAAAACAGTTAGCAGATAACATAGTGAAACATCATTACGCCTAGCTAAGCAGTTTTTGCGAGGTCATACTAACACATACTCATACTTCATCTAAGCATGCAAAGGATATACAAAATCATACAGTGAAGTTCTAACTACCTAAATCTAAATGTGAGGATAAAGTAGAATTTTCCAATTATAATAGTCAAAGCAATTTTTTTACCCTAAGTTGGACAATCATGAGGATAATGTTGCAATAATAAGATACTGCATTAAATATGCTTAAGGTCATGAAGATAGTTTAAATGGTATAACATAGATATTTTTAGTGACAGACAGATTTTTTATTTTAATACAGAACATTTCACATGCATATAAAAACTGCAAAATTTCACAAAATGTGTTCTTTTCATTAATTGCAAAATTGTATTTAAAACCAGCACTGAAAATCTCATGGGGATGATATAAATGCTGCATGCTGCAATTCATTTCATTGTCTGTAGATGGTGCTCACGCCCAATGTGTGGGGTACACAGACGGTGTCTAATCTACCTGGAAAAATTTGGAAAATTGATAGATTAAATCAACGTTACTGTCAAAAATAATTCAGTATTTAATAATGTTATTAATGTCTGAGAAACATTTGAATTAATCATCAGTCAATCCCTTATTATATTGAAGTCTAAATATTTCAGTGTTGCAATTTTTCAAACATCAACCAAGTACTGATTATAAATCAAACAAGAGATTGTTATGTTTCAGTATGGTGTGAATGATTTAATCAGCTGATGACAGATCATCTCCGTGGTCTCTTCTTGTGATTTTCACAAAAACGCCATTTTTGGGTGCAAGAGTGCTTGATGACTTCAACTCAAGAGGAACCTGAAGATAAAAAGAGTTTTCTGGGTAAAACAAACATCTTCCACATATTTGTGTTGAAAACAGCATAAAAATGGAAGCAGCTGACAAATGCGTATCTAACCAGCAGTCATAGGATTACATGATTTTTGCAGTTTATGGCAGTAATGTCCAATAAACTCCAGCATAGTCCGTAATACTGACAGTCCAAAAATCTATATTGCATCCATTGTAGAATTACATGCTTGTAGTTATAGATTCAAAAGTTTTGTATTTATCCACTACAGGAATTACTTTTAATGAATATTGATGAGTTTTCTCTTTTTCCAAACTACCTTGGTATCAGAACAGGCCTTGATGCTGAAACTGTGGAGGAGGTGCATTAAAGCCAGTTTGATTTCAAGCTGGGCAAGTCTCATTCCCACACAGTTACGGGGCCCAGCTCCAAATGGTAGGTATACGAATGGATGTCGACTGGCCTTAGCCTCTGGTGTAAACCTGGAAATCAACAGCAAATTTTGTTTTTTTTAAAGAAGAATAAAAAGCATTTGAAAATAAAAGCAACACCCATCATGGTACAGTGTTACAAACACTGTGTAAAATGTAAGAAAGACAAATGAAACAAAGCTGATTTAAAATGGATTGAGGCAAAGTGGAAAACTAGAACTAAAGGTTAGAAGGACCATCTTGATTTTTATTAGCACTCGGTTCAAAAGCTTTCAACTTTAAAGCTTAGGGTGTCCGTTAGTGCCCATGGAATTGGCAGCTTGAACGTCTTGAAAGACACCATCAATGGTGAAAGGTGTTTTTTAGCAACACATGCGCCCATCATTTTTAATTCAGGCCTTTGAATTTTCAGCAAGACAATGCCAAATCACATACGACATCTATTACAAACGAATGTAACAGAATCCAGATGCTGAACTGGCCTGCCGGGAGTCCTCACCTTTTATGAAATTAAATGAAAAGTGCAATAAAGAAGACTGCTGAGCATCTAGAGTCCTATACAGTGTTAGACAAAAATGAGACAACATTCCTCTCCCAAAAGTCCGGCAACTGGTCTCCTCAGACTGTTGTTAAGAAGAGGGGATTCAACTAACTGGTAAATATTGCAATGTCCCAACTCCCAACAATTTCAACATAAGCTAATATTGTTTCATGAGATAATAAAATGTCTCAATATAAATGTTTAATATCTTTTCCATGTTCTATTGTGAATAAAATATGGGTTTTTAACATTTGTAAATCACTGCATTGTTTTTTTTTTTTACATTTTACACTTTGTCTCAACTTCTTGAAATGGGATTGTATTTGTGGGTGCACATGGTGTGATTTCACTACACAAGGCTGTTTACTACACCTTAACAACTGTATTTGTACCACTGTACAGAAAAATATTTCATGTGTGTGTTGTTAATATACAGCTGTTAATTATGTTAATAACTCACTCGCTTCAAAGTTAACTTCAATTGCTGAATTTTACAAACCAAGACATTTTGTCAGTAAACACAAGTCAGTGTTTTTACTAGTTTCAGACAGAACTGAAGCACCTCTCAGGAATGAACTTCTCAGGCTCTGGCCAGTGTTCTGGGTCATAGTGGAGGAAGCCTACGGGGATCTCCAGTGTTGCTCCTTTAGGGAGTTGCTGACCATTCACCACACAGTCATGTTCTATTTCTCGTGCAAACCTTAGTGGGACAAAATATGACAGAATTGTTTTTTCACAAAATCCAAATACTGTTTTTTTTTTATTCCACACAATTATAATTGGATTCAGCACATTCATAGGAGCTTAACTGTCAGCATGAAGGCTTTCCCCCTACCACTCTACTGACTTTAGCTGTTATTTATAGTTGCAGTCATGTCCTCCTGTCTGTTTCTCTGTATTCATCTAAGGAAGAGGAGTTTAAGTGTAATGATATTTACTGGACATATTTTAATGCATGTGCAACTAAATATGAACAGAACCTGAGCCTAAATGTCCAAAGTCAGAAAAAATCAGAATCATTAAAACCATTAAAACCAACCATGTTTGATCTTTCAACAGTGTCAGTAATAATAATAATAATAATTGACGTTTTACTGATGATAGCAATATGGCCAGGGTTGGGAAGGTTACTGTTAAAATGTATTCCACTACAGATTACAGAATACATGCCCCAAAAAGTATTGTGTAAAGTATTCCGTTACGTATTCTGAATACTTTGGATTACTTTATATATTATCATGGTTTTTACAACTACATGAATGTACTATTGCTGTGTGATTTATTACTATTACTGAAGGTTACTCTCCATACCAATATCAACTAGATTTTTAAATCTTAATATAAATGAGTAACAATAGGGTGGAC
>VUQR01035730.1:0-11162 GCA_015108515.1 Hemichromis elongatus
CCCTATGTCCCAGTCTGTTAAGTTTACATGTCTAAGTTCAGTCAATGTGTTTCCTGTTTTATTTTGAAGGTCTGTCCTATGTCAGTGTAGTCAGCTTTGCTTCCTTTGTCTCGTTATGTCAGATTAGTGTCAGCTTGTTCTCCAAGTGTTTCCACTTCCCCTAATGTGTGTGTGTGTGTGTGTGTGTGTGTGTTCCTTGTCAGGTCGTCTGTTGTCCCAGGTTCCATGTTTAAGGTTTTTTTCATGTTTTAACTTAGTTCACCCAGTTTAGGTTATTGTTTAGTTTCGCCTTTGCCTTTTGTTTTGTATTTCTTTAGTAGCCTTAATAAACGGTTCATTTTGTTACACCTAAGTTTTTGTTTCCTTCCTTGCGTGTTGCTCTTGGGTCCACCTTCTTACTCCACACAGTCAGCCTCGCAGCCAGACTGTAACAGTTCTCTTATTTTAAATGGCAACTTTCACGACCCAAAAGTCGTTCAGTTTCATCTTCCTGTGCTGTTACTCGTCCTAATTTACCTCTCCTCGTCTTTGTTAGTTGATGCAGTTTAAACTCCAGCCTTTGTCTGTCATCGCCCTCTGGCTGTCAACACGAGTAACTACACCCCCATTGGCTTTAATGTCATCCGCCATTGTCAATGTGACACCGCTAATCCGCAATGATTTCTTTGGCACGGCTGTCGGGTGGCGTACTGCACAAACTCCTTTATTATACTTCCACAGGTAAGATGCATCTGAAAACACTTTCACTTAGCTGTTCAACATGTTGTTGTGCGTGGGCTTCCTTATGTCGACGAGCCGGTCCTTTTTATCTCCTTCGGTGGCTCCACCATGCAAACATTCCTCCGTTCCTCGATAGTTTTTTGACTTTTATGTAGTGGCGAATTTCTGTCCCAAGCCTTGAAAAAATAATTCTTCCACTTCTTAATGTGAGCTGTCCGGATTTATTTTTTGACTCGTACATACACACAAACAATGTTACGGTCAAAAAACTATTTGCCGCTACAGCGCACATTTCCACTGCTTTTCTGGATCATCCTAACTTGTTACCACACATGCGCTGTAATGTTTTTCTTACCAGACAAATTTAAACACGCAGTATACTCTCTTATAACATCTTACACAAAACCCAACATGCAACATATTAACTGAAATGGTATCAAAAATGTTTTCGTATGGATTGGCTCTAACATACAGTTTATTGCATATAGTTTCTTTATGTTTCTGTTCTGGCACTTCACAGTAGCTTTGCATGACCTTTTGTATATTTATCTTATACGATCCATTTTTGTAGTCTTTTAGTTCAATCAATGTGTGACAGTGGGAGAGTGTAAGGTTATTGACCTCAGGATTTTTACCACAGTTCAGGAGTTAGTTTATCGTACAAAACTAGTTTTACTTCTCTGATAGGCGCTATGTAACTTTCACAACCAAACCACAACTTAATATAACACAACTGTGGCAAAAGTATAGACTAAAGGGAGAAAAAGTTAAACTTACCTTGGTTGTTAGGAGCCTGAACTGTGGTAAAAATCCTGAGGTCAATGACCTTACACTCTCCCACTTTCACACATTGATGACGGATTTGGAAATCAATTTGGGTGGGACATGACAACAGCGCCACCTACAGGAAGCTTCTCTCTCTGTCTCATAAAATGCGTTCTGAGACCTTACACTTGAGACCTGACGACTGACACCTGACATTTTTTTTGTTTGAGACTTGAGACCTGAGGATGTCCTAAAATGTAAACCGTACCACTGTGAAACCTGAACCCTTGGTCCAAATATGTTCATCTAAATATATGTAACAAAAAATAAGAAAAAAGGTCAAATCCACAGTAGAACTGAAAACAGAAAGAATGTTTGTTTGTTTATTTCCAGACAGCAATTACATTTTAAAATAAACGAAAGACAACGATTAAGAAAATTAACACTGCGCTTGGTTGTTTCCCTAAAAATAAAAAATTACATATGTGGTCCTTAAATCAACTATAGCTGCAGCCACTATTTTTAACCTCACTTTCTATACATAAAGTGAACACAGATCTGGGTGGTAATATTCACCACATTATTTGTATCTGACGTATTTACTGGCTTATGTTTTGACATTACAATTGAATTTTTTTCAGAGTTCCTCCATATTTGTTTATGTTTAGACTCTTGCAGGAAAATATTTTGTACCTTAAGTAATCACATCCTTGACCATGGCAGTCACAGCAGGTCTGCTTTTCAAAGCAGAGGAAAAATAATGGATGGCTGAAATATTTCAGCGCTCTGTCAGTGCATTTAGACCCTTCAAAGAGTACTTGGGTTGTCCTCGGGACTCTGTCTGGAAAAATCTTAAATCCACGAAGAGCATCTGCCTCCATCTGGAGGAAAAATGTTGAGTAACAGGGGTTTACCCAAATCAGACCCACAAGCTGTGATAATTCATTTAGATTACTTTCCAGTATATTATATTACCCATTCAGTGAGCCACGTAATTCACATCGTCTCCCACTACAGCTCACTAGAAGGCGTTATAGCTGTATGGAGAGAAATTTGCCTCAAGACTCAAAAGTGTTAGAAATGTTGTAAAGAGTTGCTGTAAAGAGCAAAAAGCTGGCCCCAGTGTTTTCTGGCAACCTTAATTCCTCACTGCAGGCATGTCATGTGCCTGCCTGCTTCAAGTCCTCCACCATAGTCCCTGTCCCCAAGAAGCCAAGGATCACTGGACTAAACGACTACAGACCTGTGGCTCTGACATCTGTGGTCATGAAGTCATTTGAGCACCTGGTTCTCTCCTACCTCAAGACCCTCACGGCCCCCCACCTGGACCCCCTGCAGTTTGCATACAGAGCCAACGGGTCTGTAGACGATGCTATCAACATGGGTCAACACTTCCGGACTCTCCGGGGAACCTATACCAGGATCCTGTTTGTGGACTTGAGCTCTGCCTTCAACACCAACACCAAGCTTTCCCAGAGAAATGTGCTGGTGGATCACTGACTTCCTGATGGACAGGAAGCAGCATGTGAGGCTGGGTCGGCACTCACAGCACTTGTTGCTGTCGTGATTGAACTTGATTTAATACAGTAAAATGAATCTGCAACAGTGTGAATGTTCTGCAAAGCAAGTTCTCGCACGAGTGATGACCATGTCACTCACAACTGCATGACTGGTGGCATTTTTAGGTCTGTGCAGAATTAATTAAGGCCAAAAAAATAAAATAAAAAGCAACAAAATGTTGTTGTTTTTTTTAAATAGTGGACATAAACTAACATAGTACTTCCACAAAAAAGGGGAACTGCCAATATTTTTAATGATATGTAATAATAATATCATATAAAATAAAGAAGAAAGGCTTTTTATTTTTTACATAGCTGTAGAAATTAAAATACAGATTGCAGGATTATTGTGGATAAGTGCTACATAAACACACGCAAACCCAGATGAGCAATTTCAGTTAATGCAGCCAAGCTGTGAAAGCTAGAAAAAGGTAGATGTCTGCACTGGCAGGTTACCAGCTACCGTGTTAACATAATGAGAAAACTAGATGCAGTTGCAGCATTGTTTAATAAAAAAAAAATGTCCTTGCACTTTCACTGTAAGGTGTTTCTTGCAGGCATAACAACGTTTAGAAAACCTTACTCTGCCTCTAGTTAAATAAACTACAGATCCCTGTTAGCAGCCTGTATAATAAGTAGCAATGAAATGCAACAAAATAGCAAGCAATACAACCAAATCTAAAAATACCAACTATACAAATGTACAGGGTTTATACAGAAGTGCTCTCTTTAGAGACTACCACAGTGGTGTGCAGAGGCACAGGTACAAAGCTTGTGCTTTTGTTCAAATACTTGCAAATCTAACCATATCCGAGCCTGATTATTGCAGCTCCAGCTAAATATCTTCAAAAATCTTTTCCGACAAATTTAGATTAAAGTAGCAGCAGGACTTTGAAATTCTCCCCCTAGAATTCGATGTCATTTCATTTCTGACTCAAGGACTACAAACTAGAACGTGTGTGTCATAAAAGCACTTGAGCCTACACCCTGCGCTCTCATCACAAGTACCTTCTGAAGGATAATTTCATCTGCTATACCACAATTACATTACTGAGCATGCGAAAAGCTGAAAGCTGCCACTGAAGGCCTATGTTCAGGCTGAAAGCATTTCGAATGTATTAATAAGACAAATCACCCTTAGTTCTAAAGTACTGTGTCTCTTTTACGGACCTGTTTCCCCTTGTCTGTAGATTCTTTTTAATCTTCCTAAATGGTCCAGCTTGTGTCCCTGTAGGAGCAGAACAAGAGAAAGAGAAAACTGGCCGTGCAGCTTTTCGATTAGTCTTATTTATCCTCAGGTTGTTGCTGTATTTTCAGATCAGATCACTAAGCTTTTCCCCAGCTAATGGCATTCAGCCACGTCAACATGGATCTGCACCTGCATAAATATAAATGTCTGCATGGTTCAAAGGGGAATGCAAAGATAAAAGAGTCATCTCGAACTCAGCCCACTATGACGATTAGCAGTAATGAACGATTAGCATTTTTATTGTATAGAATTGCGCTCCCTGCCTTTGATCACCACTCTGCGTTGGATGATTTATACTTGAAAGGTTTTTACTGCAGCTATCCCCTCATAGCTTTGTCATATCTTATCAGTGCACTGAATTTCATTGCATAATCAGATGGGTGGGAAATATGTTTTTGAAGAATAGACAAGACATGGCTGTAAGTCACTTAGCTTAAATCGTTGTTGATGATTTGCTATTAATCAGAGCAGTCATTTGGTGTGGAAGCATCATCTCTCTTTTGCTTTCAGTGATGATAAAAGTTTAACTTTCACGCTCTTCATTTAAGGGTTATGCTGAATTTTAATAATTTAATCTGTGCTGTTTTTTCTTAAATGAAGCCACATGAGCTTTCTGTCCATTTCTTGAATAAATGAACTCAGACAAATCAGAAGCTTTGTCTATAGAGCATACGTTTTGTGCATCATTATCAAGTCCCATTGTTAGCTGCTGCCTGAGGGCATGCTAGCTGTCAAAAGATAATTAGATGGGATGGTTCTATATGTATATGGTTTCCTAAAAATATATATTATAAAATATTACTAGAACTTGAAATACATATTATGTTTGATATGCCATTCAATTCAAATTTAAGGAGGTCCAGTTATAGAACATTTCCTCAACAATGGTCCAGAATACATTATAATTAAATGCAATCTTTTTTGAAGTGCTTGTCTGCATGTCGTCCTTCAATGCATGAACGTCTTCTAAGGTCTTTCTTTTTTCCTCCTGCCATGATTTTTTTTGTCCTTTTTGAGTGTGGCAGCTTTATTTACAGCATCCTTTGTCTAGTTCGTCTTCTAGTCCTCCTCTGCACCTATACTCATCATCTTTAAACCACACTACCTGTGCTGTTCCTCTGATACACTCACTTCCAATCTAGTCCATCCTGGTGACTCCCAACCAAAATTTCCAACTATGCCAGCTTCTTCTGTCTTTTTGTCAGGGCCACAGTTTCCAAACCATACATCATAACAGGTCTATCATCTTGCAAACCTTTCCTTCCACTCTTGCTGCTACTCTGTTGCAAATCACAGACACTCGTCTGCACCAGCTCCACTCTGCCTATAGTCTCTCCTCCACCTTTCTTGTGCATAGTCTGCTGCTTTACAAAGTTGACCCCAGGTATTTAAACTCATATACTTTCACTACCTCCAGTCTTTGTATGTTCACCTGTCCTCCTGTCTCCTTTTCATTTAGATACACATTCTTTTGCTTGTGCTGACTTTCATTCCTCTTCTTTCCAGCACAAACCTGTACCTGTCCAGAGTCTCTTCCACCTACTCTCACAATAGAAGACAGTATCACCCATCATATGCTTTTCTTGATCAACAAAGACACAGAGCAACTCCTTCTGCCTTCTAAAAACTTCTCCATCAACAGTCTCAAAGCAAACGTCACATCGGTAGTACTCTTTTCTCAGCAGGGATCCCCACTGCCGCTCCCTGGCTCTCTTCCCACTGTAGCTTCAACAACATGGGTCATAAATCATGTTGAGTGCAGCAAATGTATTTTTAGGTGTTGTTACTGAAAGTTTGGGTCTTCTGAAAAGAATAAATTTTCATTTACACCGGTGCAATTTTTTTTAGAGCAGCCAAAGTAAAAAGACTGGAGTCAAGAGGAAAACTGGAAGATACAGAGAAAACATTGAATCTGTGACCATAATATTAAAATGAATAAAATGAGCTTAGATTTCCTCCCTTATTCGTCCAAACCATCATGCTTTAGAACACACTCTTATGTTTTACACCTGGATATAATTTACAATAAGGAACTACAGTATAATCGTGCATTAAAGTGAACAGTCTATAAGCTATTACTGCGAATGCTTGAAGCTCTAAAATGCCTCCAGGACCACAAGTGTGTGTGCAGCCAAAAATCTCCCATATAAAAGATTCTTCATGTGGGATATAAAACTGTTACCGTTTCTGGACATCCCCCTAGGTTTAGGTGTATGTTTTTCTTATATTCTCACATGAATGATGAACTCCTGCAGTTTAGTAATGTGGTTCACAGATTCAGCCTGTTGCTTACGTGGGTTCTTTAAATTAATGTATTTTCTGTGGTGGACTTGTATAAACAAAGTGAATTTTATGTGATGCTGTGACTGTTTATTGGTTTTTATTTGGAATGATGAGATTTGGAATATGAGTGAATATTTTCTATTAGGAAAAGATCCCAGTTATGCAGTACAAGATACAGTCATTTCATCTGCTATACCACAGATGGTAATCTTCATTGTTCACCTTAAACCACATGTGTCAAACTCGAGGCCTGCGGGCCACATCCGGCGAGATATATTATGATTGTTATGCATGGTCCAGCGATATGAGGCGCTAATAACACATAAACTACAGATCCCATAATGCAGCGCTGCAGCCTCCTTGCTGAAGGGTAAGCTACCTGGGAACATTCTCGGTCAATCAAGTCAAACTTCTGTTATTGCAAAGCTTGCCCCTCACAATGGTGAAGAGAAAAGTGCCTTTCAGCACCAGTGGGAGGCTGAATATATGTTTACAGAAATCGCTGGTAAACCCGTGAATCTTATTAGTGGAGCTAATGTGGCTGTAATTAAGGAATTTATTTAAGACGCCACTACAAGACAAAACATCAGGATAAGCTGAAAAACCTAAATGCAGAGCAGAAAATACAGAAAGTAGAAGAGCTAAGAATCTGACATTTCAGCAGACGTTTTTCCCCAGAGCAACATCAAAAAGTGAAGCTGTTGTCAAAGCAAGTTTTATTGTAGCAGAGGAGCCAAATCAGCCCGGACATTTACCGAGCAAGAGTTTGTGAAGAGCAGCATGATGAAGGTGTGCGACCTCTTGTGTCCAGACAGCAGATTTTGGCAAATGTGAGCCTGAGCAGAAACTGATGTCAAAGTGTAGCCGATATGAAACTGTCCTGGGACAAACTTGTTGGACTTAAAACAGATGGATCGCCAGTGAAAAAAGTGGACAAGAATGCGAGTAAAGATGCAGGAGGAGAACTGTACCGGTGAGTTAACAGCATACTGTATTAGGAAACGATATGTGGTAAAGTCCTAAAAATGGAGCATGTAATGAGCATCATAACGCAAACCGTACATTTTATCCGAGCTAAAGGTTTAAATCACCGTCAATTTCACTCTTTTATGCGGGAAACAGATTCTGAGTTTGACGACATTCCTGATCATACAGAGGTCCGTTTGCTTCACTTTGCTGATAAACTGAGCGCACTGAGTCCTTACAGCGCTTTGGTGACTTCGCAACACATTTATAGTTTACGTGGAAACTGCACCTGTGCAGATTCAGATGAAGCTGCAATGTAATGGGACACTCAAGGCAAAGTACGACACTGAATGGCCGCACACTTTATTAGTTCCATTACTGAAGCAACACCCCATCTCCGTCTACATGCGGCTCCAACCTTGTGGAGGTTTTCACTAATTTTTTTCTGGGGGTTTTTGGCAACATGTTCATATTTCTAACTTGCATAATTTTGACACGATATATTTTTATGAAGAGCAACATTTTTAAAGTTAAAATTTATGTTTTAAGTGTATTTATTCTGGAATAATATTGCTGTTTTAATTTATATGTATGTTTTAAAAACATTGTTGTAGTGTGTTCAATAAATGTGGTGTGTGGGTGGCTGATTGCAAGTATTTGAGCGATGAGGGTTTTGCAGACTCAACCTCTAAGCAAGGTTGGGCATTTTTTTGTTGGAAGGCAATTGCATAAGTCGCCTGGTGGGAGACTGCAATCGCTCTCACACAGATTGGGAAAAGTTTGCTACTAACTGCCATCTATCAACACAGATTGTCGCGATCAATCCGAATCAGTCAGTGAAACTACCTCACTTGCGACGCGTCGCTTTGCAATAGGGGACTCGACTCAACTGGATGCCATCTGGTTGTGTTCTGGTTATATACTGACTATTAAAGCAATGTCATTTTGCAGTTAAATTGCCATCTTGCAGCAACTATGTCACTTTAGATAAATTTCCTCTGCAGATATATGAATTTCTGGTTAAAGCGAATATAAGTAAGATTTGCATTTTTTCTGATTTTTCACAATTATTGATCATATTATCACAAACACATATATTTGCCAACTTGAGCCAATTTAATCCCAAACTGATAGCAGACTGACTTCATTTTGCCATTTTATTGCCGTTTTGATGTACCAAAGTTGCTCTGAAGACAGCAACCCACTGCCACGCAACCACCTCAAAGTTCATTGGACACGGTCACATACCTTTTGCTCCTGCAATGGTCTCCAACTGCTCACTAGTGTAACATCAACTTTATTGATGTCAGTGCATTACTCAACACGTCTCTCTGCTCTTGTCTTTACGATGGAAATTGCTGTTATTCTGAATCTAGTTCAGCCATAGCTGCTTATGACCAACCTCTAAGTCACTGTTTCCCCTCAGGGAGCCCACCCCATGCTTCATGGATCATCGAACTCACAACTCATTGTTTTAATAATTCATAGGTGATAGCATGTAAATGATGAGCTATGTAAGTCACTCTGGATGAATCTAGCTTTGCCATGAATAATGTAGACTGCAGCACTATCCCAGGACTCTGGACACAGCACTGCCTTGATACCATCCAACCCCTTTATCGTGCATGGTCCCTTCTTCCATTCATCCCTCCTTTTTACTACAGTTTTATGTATTATTCCATTACTCTTTGGTTATCCACCCCCCTTGTCTCCAAGTTTTATTTGCTCTCTGTCTCACTGCCATCCAGTAAAACTTTTCTTTATGTTTTTTTCTATGCTTCATATTGTCAAGCCTTTTCTTCACCTTCTGTCTGCTTGACCAGTTTCCTCTGTGAAAGCATTAAGAACTTATTCGCAGTGATTATTTCCCTGGGCTTACATTGAGTACTTGGCTGATACATGAGGAGCACCAAGGTCAGCCAAGCTGCTGCGGTACCTCGCATATACACCAGGGAATAGAAATATCCTGCTGCATTGCCTGGAGAAAGCAAACTGTTACACAGACATCAGACTTCGAAGTCTCCACTAGTTAGTACTCGCATAACTTTAGTCCTCATTCCACTGTGAAAATATTAGGGAATAATTAGATAAAGTAATGTCATTCCAAGTGTAAATGTGTTTTAATTTATGAAAAAAACTTTTTAAAATTCTAACCTTAAGCCCAACGCTAACATTATTACATTCCAGTCTAGAGGTTTAATGCAATGTTTATTTTATTTTTTTTATTAACATTTAGGAATCACTGTACAGTACCATCAACTTCAGCAATTTGTCACTACATTTCCCCCCCTTTTTTTCTATAGTTAAACAACTAAAATATCCAAACGAAAAGAATAAAAGAAGAGGGGAAAAAAAGGGGGCATGTAGGGAGTGTGTTTTTGTTTCCATTAATATAACTAATATTTCCTCTAGTCTTCTAATATTTAACGAAGTCAAAATCTAAAGCAAAAACTGGCCTGCGTTTTTTAATATAGTCCATCCATTTCTTCCATCGTGACACAAATAGGTCCCTCTTGTAGTTCACATCTGCTGTCATTTTCTCCATTCCACATAGTTGGGCTCTCAGAAGAAAGCCATTTTTTTGTGATGGCTTTTTTTGCCTGCTGCCAGTAAAATATTTAACAAGTATTTATCGTTCTTTGTCCATCCTAATGGCATAAGTCCAAAAAATAGAGTTTTACTTTCCAAAGGTAAATATCTTCCAAATGTCTCTTGTATTGCTGCATGTATTCCCTTCCAATAAGTTTTAATAACATGACAGTCCCAGAAAATATGATAGTGATTTGCATCTATATTTCCACAATTTCTCCAGCAAACGGGAGGGTTACCTTCATAGTGAGACTTTTGGTGAGGTGTAATAAAATATCTTATCAGGCATTTCCACCCAAATTCCCTCCAGCTCTGTGAGCTGCTACATTTCCATTGATATGCCCATATTGTTGTCCATTCTTCCTCCTTTATCTCTATTCCTCCATCCATTTCCCATTTTGTTTTGATATATAAGGTTGAGTGTAATGTCATATTTGTTAATCCTTTATAGAGGTCACCTATAATACCTCTGTTTTTATTTGAACTGTATGCCCTTTTAAATACGTCTAGCAGCTGTTTGCTTAATTCAGCCTTAGCTTTTATCTTTTTGTTGACAAAATGCCTCATCTGTAGATATCTATAAAAATCCTGTGTTTCTAATGAATATTTCTCTTTCATTTTATCAAAACTAATTAGTCTCCCTTCCTCCATTACCATACATAAAGCTGTTAATCCTTTATTTGTCCAATCTTTGAATCTGGTGTCCAATTTATTTGGAGCAAAATGTGTGTCATATGCACACCACTTAAGAGTTGCTATATCCTCTTCTAGTTTATATTCTTTTATTACTGTTTCCCAAATTTTAAAAGTCAACTTGATCCATGGATTTTCAATAGTTTTTATTAAATCTTGTAGGCTGCTGTCTGCTATAATAGCTTGTATGGGGATGGAAGTCAGACCCTCCTCAATGACTTTCCATTGAGCATCATATGAAGGATTACACCAGCATATCATAGGCCTTATTTGTGCTGCCCAATAATATTCCCTAAGAGAAGGTAAGCCCCACCCCCCTTTTCCTTTGTTAAGTTGTA
>VUQR01035732.1:17363-28013 GCA_015108515.1 Hemichromis elongatus
GTCTGTGCATGTGCAAAACTGTACTTTTGTTTTCATTCAGTCTGTGGTTCTGTAGATGTGATAATTCTGTAATCCAAAACTAAAAGATACACATTTTATTGCAAAAAATAATGAAGTTATAAATACAATGCATTCATTTCTGCCAGTGCTTTACTGAAAAGTCTACATCTAGATCTTTGATCTTTGATCTATACTGTGTGTGTGCGTTACGGTGCTTGAAACGGTCAGTGTAAGACCTCTGCTCCTCCTCAGGGTTGTCTCTGGTTCAGGACATGGGGCTGCAGATTTTCCACGCTGGCACAGCCTTGAAAGAAGGAGGCGTGGTTTCCAGCGGTGGGCGGGTTTTGACCGTCACGGCGGTGAGGTCGTCTCTGGAGCTTGCCCTGCAAGCGGCCAATCAGGGCGTGGCAGCAGTTGGCTTCCCGGGTGCGGTGTACAGGCGTGACATCGGTCACCGAGCCATCGCTCACCTGAAACAGCACAGGTGCCTCCTTGTTCTTCTTCCTGCTTGTAATAATTTGCATCTTTAGCTAATTAAGTTTAGATGTAGCTGATCTAATTCACAGTCAGGATTTCCCGACTGATTTTCAGCCTCTTTCATTAGCTTCACTGTGATAGCAGCTGTAGACCAACACAATATTACCGACTGTCACAGTTCAGTGAGCGCTGATCAGTTGTCTCCGACAGAGGTCTGACCTATAAGGACAGCGGCGTGGACATCGCTGCTGGAAACAGGCTGGTGGACACGATCAAGCCCCTGGCCAAGGCAACTTCCCGTTCTGGTAATTTTGTTCTTATCCGCAGAAATTAAATACAAAATAAGAAAAGCTTTGTATTGTGTTTACACACAGCTTGTATCTGTGATTGAATGTCAAACACACAACATCGGGGGAAATTGTTTAAATGCTATTTTGTAAACCTCATTTTATTTTCTTCTTCTGCTGCTGATGGAAACCTTTTTTCTAATTAGAAAACGCATTTTGCTGCATTTTCAGTAATTGTAGTCATTAAATGCTGTGATTTTTATTACATCTGTTTTGTTCAGATAAAGCAGCCGTAGTCTAAACAACAAACCAGAACAAATGAGTCACTTGTTTTTCTGTCTTTGCCAGGATGTAATGCAGAACTCGGGGGCTTCGCTGGACTCTTTGACCTGAAGGCGGCTGGATTTGTGGACCCGATCCTCGTATCTGGAACAGACGGAGTTGGGACTAAGCTCAAGGTGGGATTTCAGTGCTTTAAGGAGAATGGAGTTAGTCAGCTGTAAAACTGTGTTTGGATTTTCTTTTTACTTATTTTTTTTAATCATCAGATCGCCCAGGCGTGCGGGCAGCACGGCAGTCTGGGTCAGGACCTGGTGGCCATGTGTGTAAACGATGTGCTTGCCCAGGGTGCCGAGCCACTCTTCTTCCTCGACTACTTCTCCTGTGGTAGCCTGGACGTGGACGTGGCCGCCTCGGTGGTCGGAGGCATCGCAAAGGCCTGCGAGATGGCCGGCTGCGCGCTGCTGGGTGAGAACTGAGGACTGAGGATTATGATGTAAGGTACATCTATTCTTGATGTTATGTTGAGTTCATGTCATTTGTTCTGCGTGCAGGTGGCGAGACAGCTGAAATGCCGGGTGTCTATCCTCCAGGAGAGTACGACCTGGCCGGGTTCTGCGTCGGTGCAGTGGAACGAGGAGCCCTGCTGCCCAGACTGGGGGACATCGCTGAGGGGGACGTGCTGATTGGACTGGCCTCCTCTGGGGTTCACAGCAACGGCTTCAGTCTGGTCCGCAAAGTCCTGGAGAGGGCGAAGCTCAGTTACAGCTCCCCTGCTCCGTTTGGAGAGTCAGGACAGACTGTTGGTGAGTCAAAGAGATGAAATGTGCCTTTGCTCCAGGTGACTCTTAACAGTTGAACTCAGTCGTTTGTAATTCTGACTCCAGGGGAGGTTCTGCTGACTCCAACAAAGATCTACAGCCGCCTGCTCCTGCCGATCCTGCGTAGCGGCGCTGTCAAAGCCTACGCTCACATCACAGGCGGGGGACTCCTGGAGAACATCCCACGGGTGCTGCCTCAGGAGCTGGCCGTGGATTTAGGTGAGACGAAAGCACAAACGCAAGCTATAGCATAGAAACAACAACCTGAACAATGTTGAAAGCTAGCTGAATTTCCAAGAATAAGAATGTGTAAACATAATTACTACAAGTGCTTTTATATTCAGCAGTTGCTGATCATTGATTATTTGCACTGATGCACGGTACAGACGCCTCTCGGTGGAACATCCCCCGAGTGTTCTCCTGGCTCCACAAGGAAGGAGGTCTGAGCGAGGAGGAGATGGCCCGCACCTTCAACTGCGGCCTGGGAGCGGTGCTGGTGGTCGCCCCCGTGGACGCTCAGAGGGTGCTGAGCCAGCTTCAAGCCCACGAGGAGGCCTGGATTGTCGGGTCGCTGGCCCACAAGCAGCCTGGTGAGACGGTGAAATGCTGCTGCTTTAAAGAAAGGCTGGCGGGACAGAAACAAAGAGACTAAAAATGAACTTTGTTTACGCAGGGGCCGAACCTGTGGTGGTCCAAAACCTGAAGAACAGCCTGCTCAATGCGGCACGGCCCTCCAGCGGAGAGGTGGCAGTCGAGGCGAATGGGGGTTGCCACGACAACAGCATGGTACCGCGCAAGAAGGCAAAAGTAGCGGTTCTCATCTCTGGCACAGGTTTGTTTCTAATAATGGTGAAATGAGTTCATGCAAGTACCTTTGAAACCTGCGTGTCTCACATAAAAGCAACAATTTTTAAGTCTGCCATTGCCAACATCAGGCACAATGTTTCAGTGACAAAATCTAGACAAGTTATTTGCAATTTGTGGAAGCAGTTTTATTTTCCTAGATATTCAAGTACAGTGTCGGAGAAGGACGTCTTCCTTCTGACTAATTGCTTTTTAAATATTGAGAGGCCGGAGAGAGGTCTCACATGTAGGGCCAAAAAAGCAAAGGAGAAAAGAAGTTGTAGGTTCCTCGTATGTCTGCAGCTTCAGACTCAAGATATGAACGATCTGTTTTTATTTTATTTATTTATTTTTTTTCTTTAAAACCTCTGCGTAAAAATCCATATCTGTTCTCCCAGGCACAAACCTGCAGGCCCTCATAGAGCAGGCCAAGCGTCCGTGCAGCTCGGCTGAGATTGTGGTGGTGATTTCCAACAGGCCGGGAGTTCAGGGCCTGAAAAGAGCATCACTGGCTGGCATCCAGACACGGGTAACAATCAGAAGTAGCTTTTTACAAAAATGAGAAGAATAATGCTTTTAACACCCACTTGCTTTGAGCGGGGTTTTATAAATGAATATACTTTAAACAGTGGTCTGATCCACGTGTGCGAACATTCTGGGGGAAAAACTGCTTGTGTCGGTCTCTGAAAGGTGGTGGACCACAAACTGTACGGCAGCCGCGCAGAGTTCGATGGCACCATCGATCGCGTGCTGGAGGAATTTGGGGTGGAGCTGGTGTGTCTGGCTGGGTTCATGAGGATCCTCACTGGAAACTTCGTCAAGAAATGGAATGGTAGGCTCCCTGCAGCGCATCTTTTCTTCTGTGAAATATCACAGAGGTGTCGGAGTAAGTTTTCTTACAGATTCAGTTTGTCGTCACAGGTAAGCTGCTGAACATCCATCCGTCTCTGCTGCCCTCGTTCAAGGGCGTGAACGCCCAGAAGCAGGCTCTGCAGGCTGGTGTGAGGGTCACCGGCTGCACGGTCCACTTCGTAGCAGTAAGTAGGAGCTTGTGTTTTGTTCAGAGGTGAAAACCTAGAAGCGGAGGCGGGAAAGTTTAAAAATTTGCTGTGGCTCCTGTACTTGATCAGGAGGAGGTGGATGCAGGAGCCATCATCGTGCAGGAGGCGGTGCCCGTGCTGGGAGGCGACACAGAGGACAGTCTGGCTGACAGAATCAGAGAGGCCGAGCACCGAGCCTTTCCCGCAGCTCTGGAACTGGTGGCGAGCGGCGCCGTGAGCCTCGGAGAGGATGGACGCATCAGCTGGAAGTCTCACTCAAGTTAAAAAAAAAATTTAAATAGTAATGTGCCGTTTATAGTCATTCCAGTTTACATCTGTTACACACTTGATTTTAGAGAAAGAGAGACACTAACACAGCAGAGTGATAAGTTGACTTTTTTAAACCTTCAGCGGACTTTGTATACATCATGTGCTGTAGGGTCACTTAAAGCTTTTGAACAAACCCAGATAAGAAATGACTGCATTAACTACATTCCACTTATACCTGGTATATTTGCACTGGACTGTGCTGGACCACAAAAAAAAAAAACAGCTTTAGCATGAGGAGCCTTCTTGTTACAGTATCTGAATGCTTGTTTATGAGGTTTTGAATGTTGTGACTTGAATAATAAAAACTGTCTGGTTGAATGCAAACAGTCATTGTTACGATTTCAGTCATTTCTGTTTGATAGTGGCCGTTTTTTGTCCAGAGTCCTAAATGTCCTCCCATGTAGCCAGCTTGGATTACAAATATCCTTTGACTGATCCAGTTCCTTGCAGTTTTCCCATGTTCTCTGTTCGTCCTACAGAGATTCAACAGCTGTCCAGTTGTCTATGATTTGCTCTTGTTGAATTCTTCCTCAGGGGTAAAAGAAATGCATCCTGGACAAACATGTCCAAAGAGTTCATGTTTTTTGTGTCCTGTGGAAGCGCAGGACAGACAGCCTCTCGTTTCCAGCTCTCGTAGATAAACACGATTCTCCCTTCAAGCCACTTTGGCCCAGTAGGCGGATAATCTCCTCTGGTTAAGGAAGGAAAAAAGATGATTCGAGCTTCAATTCCTTCAAATTACATAATGCCAATGAACAAAGTCGACTAACCTGGATCATTCTCGGCAATTGTGATGAGGTAAAACAGTCCTTTATCAGACAGCAGCTGCACCACAGCTGGCAGAAATCTGTCTGTCACCTCTCGCCCTCGCTCCCCTCCAGCCCAGGCAGCTTCGATGCCTGTGCTGCCCACCTGAAACGGAGGCAGAAAACGCACTGAGCACCTGTGGAGGTTAATGCACATGCCTGAACTTCATTAAGCCTGCTGAACACTGTGAAGCACCTCTTCTGAAGGCGTAACCACGTAGGGAGGGTTGAAGAGGAGTATGTCCACTTTCCCACACAGCTGGGGCAGAAGAGAGTCAGCCTGAAGGAAGAACAACATTCAGATATGCAGATTGGAAAACCCCCAAACCATAAGAGCAGGTGAATATTACCAGGTCTGTGATCAGCGGCTGCAGGGACACCCTGTTACAGGAAGCAGTCTCTGCTGTGCATTGCGCTGCTGCAGGATTCACATCAGTGCAACTGAAACAGAAACGCATGTGTAAACGACTCTGAATACTATGTTCCACATCAGTATAGTATTTTATTTTATTATATTTGTACAGTGGTGTACTGTATTTATTCTTACTTTATTTTATTCTAATTTTGCTTCATAACCTCTGTACTGTCCACTTCCTGCTGTGACAAAACAAATTTCCCACGTGTGGGACTAATAAAGGTTATCTTATCTTATCTTAGTAAGTCCCATTGGCCGGACATGGCTGCTAAGTATCAGAATAGCTCACATATATAAAGCCGAAGGTCCGACCACCGACGCCAGGAATGCAGACACCACTCCTGAGCCACTGCCCACCTCCAAACACACACACGGGCTGAAAACGGTGAAGAGGACAAATGCAGTTTTAAAAAAAAAATCAGATATGTGTGTGTCTACTGGAAATAATACTCGAGCTATGGCTAACCTCATCCGCTGCAGCCGGTTTGCATCTTTCTCCAGAGCATCAATCAGGAGGAAAGAGTCCGCCGCCGGCTCGTAAACGTCTCGGAAGTCTCCACGTCCAGCGTGGGAATAAAGCGGCGTGGGGTAGCTCGTACTCATGCTCACGCTACAGCTCACCAACTACCCACTCCTCCTCCTGCTGCCTCACATTAAGAAAGCAATATCAGCAGAGCTACGGTTTAATGTTTGAGGTAAATATGCCCAAACTCATGCAAAAAGTAAAGCTAGCTCAGCCCCGGAGACTACAGCGTTAGCTAGCACGTTCTCGCTCTACTTCCTTGTATACAACAACGTCACGGTGACGTCATCCCTAACCAAAATTACGATTAAACAAAAGGTGATTTGATCATTTATATAATAAACAACGTTAAAACAACGAATTGTTATTTTTTGGACTTATTTAAACAATATTTAGTCCCAAAACAGGGTCATATGCATTTCTGAATTGTTTACAGGTCTATTACTTTTTTTTATCTGCTAAAATTCATCTATTTATTGACAAGCCAGTGTAATATTTTAACAGTAATACATCAATCAATGTTTTCATTTAGTCTGAAATTTTAAATAAATAAATAAAATCAATTAATACAATTAAAATTTCTTTTTGTTAAAAAGACACCTTTCCCTTTGTGCAAAAAGCCAGTTTTGTACAAAGTAGTTATAGTTCTGTTTTTTGTTTCTATTATTAATAATTTTTTTGTATTCATTATTTTAGTTTTAGTTTTTGGTTTCAATTCAGTTTAGCTTCAGTTAATTTCCAGAGCTGAATTTCTTTTTTCAGTTTATATATATTTTTTTTTTAAATGTTTAGTTTCGTTTTTATTAGTTTCAGTGTTAGTTTTAGTCTTTATGATTATTATATTACATAGGGCATATGTCAGAGACGAGGAAACAGATAAATTGGTACAGATATTCAAATAATTTTTTGAAACCTGCCGACTCAGTCAACTCAGTAGATATTCAGTCTCAATGAACACTCATCCCTCATCAGGCAAATTGTTTTTTTTAAGCTTTTTTTGTTTTGTTTTGTTTTGTTTTGTTTTAGTTACTTTTCCAGGTGCCTGAACACCAAAAGATCACAAGCATACAGTACTGATCTCTGGCTCCATCCCTTGCACACAGAGATTTCTCCAAATTTTCTCAATCTTTTGATTAAATTATGGTTTAGAGGAAATGAAATGTTCAAAGTCTTCATAATTTCACATATTAGGAACATTTACTGCAGCTTGACAAACCCCATCTTCTAAAAACTTTGCCTCTCTAAGATGCTCCTTTTATACCCAATCATGTCACTGATCAGTTGCCTAATAATCAGTCTGGTTACAAAATGTTCCTTTATCTGTTTCTTCTTAGTAGAACTTACTTTTCCAGCCTTTTGTTGCCCCACACCACCAATCTCAATTTTTTGAAGTGTATTGCTTCTACAGAATTCAACATTTTATGCTTTCTATCTTCTATTGATTAAATATGAGTGTATGAGAAGTGCAAATCATTGCCAACATTTTCAGAATTGGGTTGTAATTTGTAACAGTTTACAAAAGTACCTTCACTTGGCCCCCAGACCTCTCATCACCTAATCCCCCAAAACATTCAGCAAACTCATTAAACTAATACACAAACATAGTAATACCTCTGAGATCAAATTATAGCTTCTCACCCATCAGCAAAACAACTGCCTTTCGTGGTTAATACCAGCGAGGTGCGTCTCATTAGTGAGCTCGCTTGTCTCATCATGACTCTGTTAGGTAGCACTTCTTCACCGCTGAGGTGCCGGGCCAATCTGAGGTGTTAAAACAAATGTACTTTAATGATGCAACACAACACAAAAGGACAAGTAAACAACTCTTTTTGTGATCGCCTGTTTAAACAGTCAGAAAGTTTGAACGGTCTGCGCAGACTTTACATGTAATACTGGCTTCTATTTATGCTGTGGAGGAAAACATGCTTAAAATCCCTCACTAACCATAATCCTGCACAGTTGGAGGTTATTTTTCAGCACTGCAATAAATGTCACTGTTAGTTTACAGTAAAACATTAGCAGCTAGACTTGCCATCTGTTTATAGTGTGCCTACTGACATTTACAAGAGTTTTTTTTTTTTTTTACTGTTCTGTATAGAACAGTAAAAATAATACTATGAGCTGTTTGGTTGCCATAATTTATTGTCCTAGTGTTGCTGTTACACATCTTCACTGCACCTCGACTCCAGCTTCATGTCTTCCTTGAAACATGACAAGGTAAAAGCATTGTCAGTGTTCTCTTTCCCTATGCACCACATGGATATGAGATAATTCCTGTTTGAAACCATTTGAAAATTGGAAAATTTGAAACCCAGTGTCATCCATTTCTACAGAAGTGGCAGCCATGGTCCTAACCACTGGTGATGAATCTGTTAAAGTCCAACTCAGTCTCTCAACATTTATTAGCCAGTATTAAATCATCAAACTCGGTTTAATTTTACACAAAGATCCAAGTAAATAAAAATGGAGTTTAATTTATTAAGGGAAAAAAGTCATCCAAACCTACATGGCCCCGTGTGAAAAGTAATTGTCCTCTAAATCTAATAACTGGTTGGGCCAACCTTGGCAGCAAGAACTGTAATCAAGCATTTGTGATAACTGGTAATGATTCTTTCACATAACTGTGGAGGAATTTTGGCCCACTCTTCTTTGCAGAATTGATGTAACTCAGACACATTGCAGGGTTTTCCAGCATGAAGTGCCTGTTTAAGGCACAGCATCTCAATCTAATTTTAGTTTTATGTCACATGCAACGGGACTCCTACAGTCCAAAAAGTTACACCTCTGTCTCATCAGTCTATTTTCCCAAAGGTCTTGAGGATCATCAAATTGTTTTTTGTTTTTTTTTGTCAGCAGTAGTTTTCTCCTTGAACTCCTACATGGTTGTAATTTTTGTCTTGTCTCTTTCTTAATGTTGAATCATAAACTCTGACTTTAACTGAGAGGCAACTGAGGGTTCTGGGTTCTTTTGTGGACTCGTGGATGAGTTGTTTATGCACTATTGGAGAAATTTTCGTGGGCCAGTCTCTCCTGGGAAGCTTCCCCACTGTTTGAAGGTTTTCTCCATTTCTGTATAATAAATTCTCACTGTAGTTCACCGGAGTACCAAAGGATTAGAGATGGCTTTGTAACCCCATCCAAAATTATAGATGCCAATGACTTTGTTTCTCGGCTGTTTATTTAAATCATTGCATGATTTGTGGCTTTTTGAGATCTATTAGCCTAATTCCCTTTGTCAGACGGGGTTTCTTGATTGTGCAAGTTTTGCAATTATCAGGCCTGAATGTGAATAGTGAAATTGTAAAAAAAGTGATCAACTGTAATCATTTGTCTGTATCTATTAATTTGTAGATAGGTACGGGGGGCTTTGTGAAAAAGCCCTCCATGAATTGAATGTGATTATAATTAATCACCTTTTTTCTATTCTACTAGTCACACTCAGGCCTGGTAACTGCCAAACCTGCTGAATTTGCTGATCTTCTTTTAATTCAGGATTATCTTTGTTTAATATTAAAAGTATTATTACGATCTGAAACTTCTAAGTCTGACAAATGCACGAAACAACTAAGAAATCAGGAAGAGGGCAAATCACAGGTGTTACTTTTAGGCATAAATAGAAGACAAATATGGGGTTGATTGTATTTAAATCCAATTGTTGTGGGTCCCTGGCAATACTTGTCGTGCTGTAATATATAAATGTTGCTTTAGTCTGTTGTGAGGTAAGTAAGGTGATGACATCATACTACATATATAAGTATATAGACACAAAAGCACAAAGGTGCTTTTATAAGGTGTTATAAGTGCATGAGAGCGACAAATGGATCATTGTAGTCAGCAGGTGGTTGCTTGGCAATATGTGATATAGATGAGAACCATCAGAGGCCTAAGATGTAACTGTGTGCCAGTTTTGACTGCTGCACTCTTGATTGTGTGAAATCTTTTTCAGTCATGAAAATGCATGAATGTTGGAACAATAAAGCATCTAAGCGTGCAGTCTCGCACTGTTCTTCAGTGAGCAGTAACCTAATATTACTAAAAACACCATCCTACATATAACTGAATGATAAGACTGAGCCCACTCTGCCATCTTTACAGTAAATGAGAAGCTAGCCACTGGTTTGGTTAGATTGGGCTCTCCCCAAATGTAATAAGATTCTGCCGAGGTCACCAATTAACACTCATTAGTTCAGTCTGCTCAAAACGATGCTGTAATAGTGGCTTCAGAAGCAATCGTGTCAACATTTCCTTTTAATTCCTGGCAAGAATGCTAACAAGTGTACTTTGAAGTGGTTCCTGTATCCTGTTCATAACTATGTCTTTGCAGACAGTTAAATGAGACTAAAGCCTTTAAATACCCCTGAGTGTTTAAAGCTGCAACTTCTAAGACTGTATGCACATGCATGCACCGCTCCTCACCGGCAGACTCTGGGGTCCTCTCCTCTGCTTTCCCAACCTCAACTCCTCCTGCAGGCGGCTGCTGCGACCCACCTCCCAGACTGCTCTTCTCTTTCTTTTATAGATCAAGGCCAGAGTAACCCAAGCGTAACTTCCACGACTGCAGCACCGCCGCTGCTTGCTATATGGGTGGCCAGCTCCAGCTCCGGGGCTGCCGCTGGAGGCACGGGCGGGCACTTCGCCATGGCTGTGCCGGGGCCTGGGGCGCTGATATTCCGGGAATATTCCCTCGCAGCGAGAGGACTTTACCCGTTGTTACCCGGTTGCTGTTACAGCAACCGTGTGATTGTTGTGATAATAAATGGTGCTGCGAAGCATGAAAATGCCATCGGGTCTGTCGTGGTGTTTTTTGTTTTTTAGAAAAATCTTAAATA
>VUQR01035733.1:0-25827 GCA_015108515.1 Hemichromis elongatus
TGGTCAGAGCAGTCTCAGTGCTGTGGTTCGGTCTAAAACCTGACTGGAAGTCATCATAGCAGTTATTCTGTGTTAAGAAGTAATTGAGCTGTCGAAGAAGTTTAATTACAGCAGTTTTTAGTGGTTCTGGGAATACACCTGACATTAAAGAAAAGTTGACGATCTGCAACAGGTCTGACTCCAAAGTCTTTGAGACCTTTTTGAAAAAACTTGTTGGCAGGACATCTAAACAGCAAGAGGAGTTCAGTTGACATAAGATATCCTCCAGGTCTTTGCTGTTAATAGGGTGAAACTGTTTCATGGTGTTTAAACTGTTTTTTGGTGGGCACAGTACATATCCTGGACCTGCTGTTGATGTAGCAATTGCTTGTCTAATCTTTTGGATTTTGTCTGTGAAGAATTTGGCAAAGTCATTGCAGGCCATGGTCGAATGGTAAAGAGAGAGCTGGAGCTGAGTGTAAAATGAAATATTTGATTTACCGGTCAATCTACATCTCTACCCTCACCTATGGTCAACCTTTGGTTAATGACCGAAAGAACAAATTTGAGGATTTAGAAATGAGCTTTCTTCGAAGGGTGGCTGGGCTCTCCCTTAGAAATAGGGTGAGACGTTCAACCATTTGGAAAGGGCTCAGAGTAGAACTGTTTCAGGCATCTGACAAGGATGCCTCCTGGGTGAGGTGTTCTGGGAATGTCTCACTGGGAAGAGACCCGGGGCAGACCCAGGACATGCTAGAGGGATTACGTCTCTTGGTGGCCTGGGAACTCCTTGGTGTTCTCCCAGACAAGCTGGAGGAGGTGGTTGGGAAGAGGGAAGTCTGGGTTTCTCTGCTTAGGCTCCTGCCCCCACGACTTGGCCCCAGATAAGCGGAAGAAAATGCATGTATGGATAAATATTTACACTAAATGTGGTCGTAAATCAGATAGTGATTCGATTGGAATGTTCAAATGGGAATTAATGACACTTTTACCTCACTGTCTGGACTGTACATCTTGCCAAAAGAGTCATATGGCGAGATGTCTACCTAGTGCTGATATTTTAACTTTCCAAGACTCTCTGCCCATATGGAGGCATTACATCTTAGTTTTTCTTATCCACATTCTTAATTTATATTATTTGTGTTTTCTTAAGCAATGGCGACTTTATTGTGCTGTTCTTTAAAATATATCCTTGTCCTCATATGAAAACATAGTTTTTTGAAAAAGAAATTTCTTTTATTCTGTTCTGGGTGCCTAGCTGTTAAACTTATCAGATTCATCTAATTCCAAATAGCTAGGAGCCAGCTGCTTGGAGCTTCAGACTGTACATTAGCTCGAATGAAACTTCACTGTTCACTGACTTCATGTAAACATATTCAGAATTATGAACTACTAACACATTGTAAATAAATAAAGATGAAATGCCAACACTGAGAATGTCACATGTAAAAACTACCAGTAAAAATTAACTTTGATTATTAAAAGTACCTATGACAGCTATTACTTGTATTTACAATAGTTAGTGACAAAGTTAGTTACAAAGTATTTTTTTTAGCATTTTACAGCTGTAACTAATGTTACTTTATAGTTTAATTTGCAGCTTTTTTAGTTAATACAGTGTGACAAGTCCACACAAATTTCTTTTCATCATATCCATATATATTTTGTGCGAATGTTTGTCTATGCATTAGTCAGCTAGTGGAAAAAAAATATGATTATATATTTTTATTAATATAGTTAGTCTATGTATTAACTATTCTTATATCACCATAAGAAATGGATAAGTATGTATGTCATGTTTATAGCGGTTTCAGAGCTTGAGCTGAAGAAGTTCTGGTAAATATTGCATTATTTTCGGACAGATTTAATAATTTGTGGTTAACAAAAAGTTTTGAAGCTATGCTTCATTTCAGTACACACAAAAAAGAAATGTATTTTCCATTTATTTATTTACATTAACATACAGACACCCAGAGCTTCGCAATTTTAATTAATATAAAGGCTTGTTTTATTTGGTCACCTGCCAATGGCATCACAGCTTCCTCAAACCCTCCAGTCGATAAAACTCCCTAGGAAGCATAGTAAATACCGGATGATTAGGCTTACAATAAAGTTATAAAATTGCAGTAATATTAGCTCTTCTCAATTTCTTTGACTGAAGATAACAGCACTAAACAATCCCAGAACTGAATTCAACACATGGGATGAAAAATATTTGCTCTAATCATTTAAGTGCTAATCATCCCACTAATCATTTTACAATCTGTTAAGTAATTTTAACTATAACAAGCAAAACAAACTGCTTAAAATAATTCAAGGAGCACTTGATCATCACAGTTTAACACAGAATCACTTTAACTTCACAGATATCAGTCTGTCTAGTAACCAAGCTTAAATCATTGTGAATTAATTTTACTTTCTTTGGTGCAAATCCAAGTGCCTGCAAAGGCATCAACAAGACAACACGAAAACTGGGGATGCTTTTTCAGGTGGTGACCACAGACTATTACTCTCTTTTCTGTCTTTCTTCCTATGCTTTTTTCTTGTATTGTTTTTTATGAGTGTCCTTGTCACTACTAGTAGCATGAGACGATACCTGCACCCCATTCAAATTGTACAGCTCCAGCAGACCATCTTGCAAGCCATTGTAAAAAGGACTAATCGTGATTTACTGAAGGAGAACTAGACAGGGCTTAGAAGAGCTTCAACCCAGCACTGGTACTGGTGGCTTTGTATACCTCAAGTGGACTACTCATGTGCACATTTCTGATGGGCTGTGAGCAGAGATCCGACTGAAGGATGCCCTCAAGCCATCCCGAAGGAGTCCGTTTCTCACCATCTCTTAAGAAACACAAGAGCTAGGACCTCCAGGTCATTTTGTAGGGCTCTTCCAGGAGACCTCCTGATCCGCTTTGTACAAACTAGCAGATACACATTTTTTAATAGCCCATCTCCTGGTGCCTCCTCAAAACTTTTGAGACTCCACTGAGAGACAAAGCAAACTTTGAGGATAACACCAACGTGACAGCACATATGGATGTGATATCCTGGAGAAGTAAGACTACTTATGCATTTTGAATGAGCTGCAGGTACCCTGTGTGCTACCAGTAGTGACAGAGACTAGGAAAAAGCAAAAATTGAGAAAAAAATGTCAGGCGGGATGAGGAGAGACCAAGGATCAATGACAGCACATAAAAAAACATTTTAGAAGCTTTCTTTTTGTCTATCCAATGTGCTCCAGTGCACTTCAGGTAAAGTGCAAATTTACTTACATGTACTTGTGATCTATGTTACTGTTCATGACTGTTATTGGATTGCTATGATTATCATCATTTTATTTTAGTTAGTGCCTTATCGATCAGGTGTTGTAAAGCAGTCAGCCAACTTGATTCTTGGGATTTCCTTAGACTGCCCTCTCCCCAAGCAAGGACTTTTTTATGATATATACATATGTATAGGGCCGTTTGTCACAAGCCGGTAATAAAATAAGCACACTATTTAGAGGATCTCACCAGGATGTTCACTGCATCATTGAAAACTGAGCATGGAGATAACTGTCCAAAACATATGCTCTGTCAGTCCACAAATGTTTGGTACACTCTGTGGAGTACACTGCGCCAGAAACTGTGCTGTGCCAACAAGCAAACTCACATACAAATCACACAGCAGACAAACAAATCTAGGATAAGCTAGCAGCACCTATAGTAAATATCCCCAAGAGGACTCAAACACATTCACAATCTATGTCACCCACTTGAACACATGCATGGTCATCCTTTCGCAATCTCAAACACCTCAATGCTTCATCGTGTTATCCAGTTCCTATTAAACACAAAATATATAGTCTGTGAGTTTATGTTGTGAGTCTGTGTCAACATCTGTGGATGCTGCCTGTCAGTTGGGTGCTCACTCTTTTTAGACAGAGGCTTTTTGTGAGATTAAAGGCTAATGCGATCTCTGACACACACTACAGGAGCCCTCAGAGCACCCAGCAAACTGCTGTGTAGCCCTTTAAAAAGAGAAAAAGAAAAAAGAAGGAAGGGGGGGGGGAGGCCTGAGCTCCCGTTACATTCATCTGACTCACTATCCATCAATTATCCAAAAAGACAGATGGTTATGACGGTGAGCAAATTGAAGAGACAATGAAGTCATCCAAGGAAACTAAATGTGGCAGAGGATGGTGGTGGAACATCAAGCTTTTAATACAAGAGAGATAAACAATGCATAATCATGGAGCTATATAACGAAATATTGGCAAATAAAAAGTAACAAAATATTTGGTATTAGAGTTATAGGAACTCTAACTGCTGCCTTTATATCCCGGAGGGAAATGTACTTCATTGAGAGATCGAGTAGCAGCATTAAAGATATCCTTCATAGCCCAACCCACCTAGCAATAGTGCTGTCTCCTCCCTCTGCTGAGTAGGAATGATGTGAACTGAAAATGGATAAAAGAACATTTCACACTTCAACTTAAATATAAAGTGCTTTCCTCTCAGGGAGGAAGGTCATAGAGGTGTTGATTGGTGGTGAATGTGACAGAGTAAGTAAGGATCTTTAGAGACAGCAGCAGAAATGAGAGCTGAGACGTTTAGAAGGTTTGTGAAATGTTACAAGAAAAAAGAATGAACCCCATAATGCACCTCAGTATCTGAAAAATATCCTCTTTTAGCCACTGAAGTTTAAATGTACAGACTTGGTGCACAATAAGTCTGCATGGGCAGCAGGTGTTTATTGCACATCTGATGAGACAGTGAAAAGATAATGAAAAGTTAAGAAGAGTAAAGATCGAGCAACACTCAAGTGCCCATGTTCTTCTTCCTTCCTGTTCAGTTAGGCAAACAAACCGTTTGGAAATGTATGGTTATGTTTGGCCTGAGTAATTACATACACACACACACTCCCTCTCTGTTTTTCTTTCTATTTTACATTTTCACTCTGGGTTCTGTCTAACATAAACTGAGATACACACAACACAACTGATACTATAAAAAAATAGTGTTAGTCATGCTTTTATTGTAACAACCATGCAGTTTCTGTAGCCTTCTTCTGTGCCTCGATTTTTGTCAAAATGTGTGAATAATTCAAACTATTGCAAATCAGCTCACTTCTAAATATCAAATACCTCATTCAAACATGCAGAAGCATGCGGAGTGCTGCTTCACACACTTGTTGAGAAAAAAAAATGTGGATATACTCACAGTCCCCGGAGCCGGAGCCAAATCTTCTCTATCTGTTCTGGCTGGAGGTACTTCAGGGCCGTGCTTTCAAACTCCTCAATCTCTTTGGTGGGAGACTCCATGTCTGACGGAGTTACGGATTTGCCAACAACAGATCAAAAAAAAAAGTTTAATCCCTGTCAAATTTGAATAGTAAGGAAGGTGTAACGCACAGGAGAGAAGTGCTGCGATGTGTTGGAACCCGAGATGTCACCGAGGTTTCCTCTCTTACAGTAGTTCCCACAGCTGCGACAAACCGGCTGCCATCCCTCCTGTTTCTCAATTTTCCCTCTAGTTATGTGATAGAGAGTGTGTGACTGAAACTAAATAACACTCAAGCAGCTGTGGTAGTCATGAAGCAGTCCTATTGCACCTCTTTCCTTTCTACCTCTCTTTCTCTGTTACTCATTCACTTCTCTCTCGTGTCAGCGCAGGGGTCCTGGAGCCGTGCCATGCTCTCCCAGCAACAACGGGATGCAGACGGCAGGGCAGCGCAATCCGGGATTAACGCTCACTGCCGAGTCCTCCACACATGAGGGAAGGAGGGGAAAAGAGCACCAGTCAAAGAGAGGGAGGAGTCTGGCTGATAATGAGAAACCATGTTCCGTTTCATCTACTGGAAAACTGGAGGGAGTGAGAAGGGAAAATGAGTGGGGACAGACACGAAGAACAAGAAAAAAGCCTTTAGGAGAAGAAGCGCAAATGAGATGAATTCCTGTGCAGAATTTGCTGGTTTAAAAAAAAGAAAAATACTTGCAAGAGGACATTTTCTCTTGAAATGTCGAAACAGTGACACAGCATTGTTTTTTTAAGCATCTAATTTACAAATGCAGTTGCTCAACATTTAACTCATTTACCAAAAATATAGCAGCTTTATGACAGCTGAAATGTAGATAATACATGTTCAGTACAACATATTAGATGCCATGCCAAGAGGGATTAAATAGCATGCAGAGAGTGTGCTGACACTGATTTGACAGAGATTACTTTGATCCATCGAGCACATTCAGGACCGCCCCACATTCAGCCCCCTAAAAATGGAGCAATTTAAAACATGGAATATTATTTCCTTTGTTTATTTTTCTTGCTTTCTCGAACAAAACACCCCACAGCATCTAAATACCACAGTGCTCTCTGCCAAGCCCTTGTGGGCAGAAATGTCAATCAAGCCAGCAATAAGTATTATACTGTCATTACTTTATAAGACTCATACCCATCGTTCTACACAGACTTGTGCATATATAGTGTGGTATCCTTGTATATAATGAAAGCTTTGTCTGTAATTGCCTACAAAGTAGTAAGTCCTTAGTGCTGGATTGTCTATTTTAAACCTGCATCGTGCATGGCGCATTGTGCACTAGAACTTTTCGTGCTTGCTTAACATCTAGTTAAGCATATTAGTAATTTTCTTAGGTTTTATTTATTTATCCTTTTCCAAGTCCAAATGGAAGATTGCTTGGATGACTAAACCCCCCTTACCTGCTCCCCTGAGCCCCTCACCATACTCCAAGGTCTTTCATTTACTTGATGCAGGATGTAAGGATAATGCCAGGGCGCCAGCTCAAAGAGGCTCCTGCTTTCATCTGGTGAGATGCGTCCACCATGAGGACAGAAGAGAGGTTTGCCTGAGTGCCACAAACCCGCTGATGTCCTCTTCAAAGGTGCGCTTATGCGTCTGTTTTTTCTATCTTTTTCAGTTTTCTTTTTCATTTCCTGACTGCCTTTCTTCACACCATTCTGTATGACTGTTTTTCTACATGTCTGTGAAGGTATGCTACCCCCAGAGATGGCAGGTTAACTTGAGCAGAAACTACAATGACAACTTCACTTGTGACTGCTTCTGGTTCACAGATTTGCACCCGAGGGATCAGATGTGCCGTGTCGTGTGTATGTGTGGTGTCATGCTGAGGCAGGAACACAAAAAGATTCCATCAAAAACAATGACTTCAAGGAGCTGGTCAATTTAATCTGTGCAGCAGTCACTGCACCCAAGAATTAAGTGTGTCGCAGAGAAGGTAAAAGAATCTGTCAGTCTTGGTGAGAAGCTTATGAAGAACAATTTTGACAATTATGGACAATTTGGGCAAGAATTACAGCTATTATTATCATTATTGTAGCATTCTGTAATAGCTGCACATTGAAACTGCTGGAAATATTGTGGTGGTAGCAATCAAACCATGGCTAAAGTGTCTGAACCGTCAACCCCCTACACCTTTTCAATAATGCAATAAAATCTCAGAAGGGCAAGATGTGCACCCTTTTCTCACACAGTCATTTGGCAAATTAGTCTCCTGTGACTATTCTCTACTATACGTAAAGAAGTCCAACAATATGAATGCGATTGAGGAAACAGGTCAAAAGTGCTTTCCAGCCTTTCAGGTTACCTTGAAATGTAGCTTTTCAGAGCTGCTATAACACCTTCTCCTTCAGATACAGTTAGATGCCATATCATACAAACTAATTCATGTCAAGGGTACCCACAAGTTGATGGACAGGCTACCTACAACACTTGGCTAAGGTTAGACATACTGCAGAACTAAACCTGACCTTGGAACATAAACGGCACACTGTTTCAAGCACTAGCAATAAATGTAGGTGGGAAGTAAACAAGAAAGCATTGAATTGTCTTCAAATTATCTCTGAAAGATGTTTATAACAATAAACGTCCCTTTGACATAAACTCTCGTTGGATCTCTCAGTCTCATTTAATTACCTGACAACTCGTTGTAGCTTTGGTTAATGCAAATTATTTTCCCATTACTACAGGTTTAAAGAGAAAATATTAATAGCAACTCACACTGACTAAAAAAGCGTTCAGTGATTTATTAAATGCTATGATAAAGAATGCAGCTTGGCTAAGTAGCCTCCAGCCTTTGCACCAAAAGAATCTCAGACAACACTTTAATTACATTGCCACCTGATGAATGAAACACCTTCCAGCAAAAAAGGCACTGTAGTAATGTGCTGTGTTTGTGCCGCTGAATTGCAGGAGAACGCGATACAACAATGATGAGTATGTGATGAAGTATAAGGAATTCTTTTGCTTGCTGCTGAGTCATACTCTGTGCCACTGTTGCCAGTGAATTTGACTATAAAATTGAGTATTATACAGTGTGAACAAAGATGCACAAACACACATAACAAGTCAAATCTGTCATGTGTAATTTGGGCTTTGCAATATGACCAAAATCTCATATCCCGAATATAAGACATTTCTCATCCCGATAATAATATGTATAATGCAAAAATGTTACATTTTCTGTAAATTCTGTGAATCTCATGTATAGCTTCATGACACACAACTCGACTCGTGTGAAGTGTTTTCAGTTGTGTGTCATGAAGCTATACATTTTTAGACATAAGTTGTAACGGTCGCCATTTTCTTTTTGAGTATTTATTACACGGCGTGCACCCCACGGCTCTTTTCGCTTCTCATCTGTAAGCTCTCTCCATACTCTATCACGTGATTGTTGCGTACGTGGTAGAAGAGGTTTGCTGTGTTTGAATCTGTGGTGAGGACCGGTTTGCGGCAAAATTTGCTTAGAACAGTTTTCTGGTCCGTGTCAGACTTTTCATAACCAAACCATGTTCATGCTAGCCCCTTGTTTAAGAATAAGGTCCTCTATTTCTTTTGAGTGGTCCTTCAGTTTGGAGCTACCTGGTTCTGCCTCATCTTCACTGGCCATGCTGGTATTCCCTGTACCTGCATCCATGTGGTGACTGTAAGCGCCATTTATAGTAACCTCAAATAAAAACATGAAGTAATTTGTTTGATGCATATTCTGAAATTTGATGTTTGAGAATAATGTATTTTCTCATCATTTCAGTTTATTTTGAAAAATCTCAACAGGATTTTCAGCTTTACTGTGAAAGGCTTATGTGGAAATAAACAAGCGCAATGGTTTTACCGTCGTTGTTGCTAACGAACCGACGGGTAGAAACATTTGCTTGTCCATCCTTAGGGTGGTTATTTTAAATATAAGAGAAAGAGTGAACTTTAAGAAATTAATATAGCCACTACAGTGACCAACTACAGTGACAAACGATGAATAAATATTGCTGTAAACAGTTTATTTTGGGTCATATCGAACAGCCCTATGTGCAACAGGGTAAAACAGATATTGTTAACCATCAAAAGCAAAAGCTGATGATGGTCATTCACATAATCAAACTTGTGACTAAAAGTCCCTGATAATTACAATTACAACAGCTATTCACAAAAAAGGGATTCCAATGAATCCTGTCTTACAAAAATAAATTATTTGCAAGGATCTGCTGAATATTACACTCTTCTACAGCTTCCTTGTCACAGTGCTTGAGTCTTTCTAAAGCTCACACATCGAAATCAAGACATTAACAGCTCTGGCCATTTGGAGGTACATGAAAAATTCAAATCTCATTTAAATTTCTAGGCAAGTCGATAAGGATATCTATGCATCAAAATAGCAGGCGCCTTTGCTGTAATGACCACATTTTGGTGGAGATCATGAATCACAAAATATGATTACCCATCACTGCCTCATTCCTGGTTTTGCATTGGAAGTCCTGTAGATACAGAGATTGGTGGAAGAAATTGAGGGCATCCAGCCGTAAAGCTATATTTATTTGCAAAATGATGGGGGTTGAGAATTACTTCAGACAGGAAATTTCCTATTTCTTCATCCTCAAGACTGATTTAGATAGGTAAGTGGTGGTGGAACATCTGAAGAGAGACCCAGGGTTAAGGATTAATGTGGTCAAGCTCACATCACATACAGGCAGTTTACACATAAACATGCCTTCTCTTCAGCATATGTGGTTGAAAAAGTCCAGCTGGTTACGGCAGCTTAATCTGGGTTTTTTTGGGCCCCCCTGAAGGATCTAACTGGGGTAAAAAAAACCTATCTGCCAGGCCGTCATTCTATTCACACCTTGGACCTTTTTCGTACAGATATTCATGGTCCCAGAGGATGACTCTTGAATCTGGTTTAGAGTCAAATATACTGCCTGCATAACATTAGCCTTCAGTGGTAAATAACACTTTTTGTTACATATACATATTATATGTTATTTATATATATAAATATTATATGTTATATATACACATACATATTACTTATAGTTTACAAGATGATTTGAAAGTATCTGGAAACCTTTGAAAATTTCACATCTGCAATTCTGTTGTGTTTACTTGCTAAATTATCAGCATCTCCTCAGTATACCTTGTTTAAATCTTTAACCTTCCATCCACATATAACAGACACAGAACAGGAGGTTGTGTAAGCTCATTAGTTGCAGATAACTATGGTAACAGGAGGGGTTAACAGGGCATTAATCTGTTTGAGAGACAACCACAAACTAAATACAGACTGTTTAACCTCCCAGAGAGCTAAATGCAGCTTACAAGTGCAGATCCCTCCAGACTTGTATGTGTACTATACTAAAAATAGCATTGACTCTATTTTTAGGTAAGGTAGTCATTTTCAAAATCAACACTTTTACTTAAACTATTTCAAGTTAAGTATGTTTTGTGTAATGCTACTCCACTACTTAACAGTGGGATGTCAGGGCTCTGGGGAGGCCAGTCCATGACTGACAGTGCTCCATTGTGTGGCTTTCTATCCATGCATGCTTTTAGTGCATTGGCAGGTATTGTCAGTTAGATATACCCCCCTCCTAACCTCCTCTACACATATTGTCAACACGAACCAAAAGTTTTAAATTTGAATGCATCACTCCAAAAGACATGCTGCCAATGATTCCTACTTATTTTGTTCTTCCACTTGTCCATGGAGCATACTGTTCACCATGCTAAGATAAGTTTTCAACTAATAGTTTTTTGGGAATTACTTCTTTGTTGCAAAAATACTATTTTGTTCATGTCAATCTGTGTTATCTATCTATATTATGTTGCATTTTTCATAGGTTCGATTAAAGAAATGGTTAAGGAAACATGTTTTTTGTGAGAGGCTGCTCATAAGAAAGTGCCTAAAGATGTACCAAAACCAGAACACTTGTTTATCACTTGAGTGAAGTGCCTTTTAAATGCTTGACTGATTCACAGATCAGCATTATGTGATCTAACAAACAAAAACATTCTAAAAATGGTGACGTGCAAAGACTGGACTGAAAATAAATGAAACAGCAGAAAAATGTCCAAATGCAAATGTTGAAGAATCCTGGAATTTTGGATCCTCAGAAGCAAAATATAGAGAAACGTGGGACTTTTGCACAACACTGTAATTGTATGAATGTTAGTCTTTAAAAATTATTATCTGTTATTTATTATGTACTATAATGTCTCTAAAAGAATTCTGTTAATGTTTTTTTTTAGTTTCTAATTGTCATGTCAATCATTTTAGTATTTATCTAAAAATTAAAATAGCTTCTACCCCTCAAGCAGTGAGAGAAAACTTATGGTGGATAATATTATAGTCAGTCAGTGGTAAAATCATGGTTGCTATTTAGTCAAATCCAAATGAATGCTTTAAAATTAATTTAAATTAAAGTTTTTATTATAGCAGGCAATCTTGTCGATAAGTGTGGTTCTTCTTTTCCCTCCCTCACACCTCTGTTGTCAGTAATTTATGCCTCTAATAGTTACATACAAATTCTATGATAGATGGTGATTTACTGTGCAGGGTTAGGGCTAAGGAAATGTTGCACTTACCGTAAATAACAGCTTAAAGTGACAAATGCTGTTGGAAATTTATGCTACGTGGACAAAATACTTCACCGGCCCCCTTAGTGCCTTTCAGTCTGTAAAGGCTCTGATCCTATTAATACATTAATCCAGAAACAAGATTGATGTAAAGCAGTGGCAGAGCCTAAAGAGACGAGTACTCATGTAATGGGTGATTATAATGCACAGTGTATTTAAAAACGGTTATGCGGGCATAGAGAAGACACTGTTATAGAGTGAGGTTAAGCGGAATGACCTAAGAGAATGGGCAGAACCATAGAAATCTTCTCTGTGGAATTTTTAGTCTACTTCCAAAAGCCATTTTATTTCATTTTTACAGTGGATGGCAATGCAGACACACATTTTTACCCTTAATGTGCAAATGCAAATAATTAAAACCACTTTACATTTGGTTTAACTTTAATTTTGGGATTGACCACTGACCACTAATTCATCCTAAAGTTAAATGCAGTTTCTTTCTATCCCCTAACATTTAAATTTGCTAAAAAATACTACAATATGAAAATGTGCAATTAAAACTTCCCTGCAAGTCACCGTTATGCATTAGTGATCTATATCCAAGAAGAAAGAAAATAGCTGTAGACAGTAAAGATTCAGACTTTGGACAACTCTGCACCACTCTGCGTTCTGCATGTTTTAAAGTTTTAGTTTTCTCCCTGTTACACATAAAACTATACTCCATATCAAGCTGTATAATATCCAGAAATATGTGCCATGCAGCAATGACTTTGGCCAGCAGAGCATCATTAACCCGCTAGTAAGGCTAGTGATGGAGCTTGTTGCTGCAGGGAGGATGTCAGCGGGGGGCTGTGAACCTGCGGCTAGAGCAAGTAGAAGGGTCAGCCTCAGAAACTGCCGGACGGCACGATGAAGACAGCCACCTTAATCAACTGTGCAATGTTCACAGCAGCAAACAGCATCCAATTAAGCAGTAGCCAAATCCCACTGAGGACCTCAGAAGAGTGTCTGTCTAGGTTTTGGCTGCATGTGTATAATTATTGAATGTTTGTCTGCTTTTCTCATCATTTAGTAAGCATCTAGCTATCTTTGTAATCATTTTCACTACTCTCTATTTATCATTTTTTTCTGCTGTTTCTGAAAGTGCCTTCATTTGGTGAAACATAGACTCGACATGAATTTTTAGTGCATTCCTATCAGTCACTACCTATCCCTAAGGACTGTCAAAAACGGGGGTTCGGTAACAACAACAAAAAACCACAGTTATAAATTTAGCATTAAATCTCAAAGGACCATTAGTGTAATAAGATTGGAATTCAATGGAAATTGGTTTTTTTTTTTATAATAAAAAGGTAATTCTAACTAATGATTAACAATCTCTTCCCAAAATCTTTCACCCTTTCTCCTTTGGGACGATAACAAAATAATCCTAATGGCTTTTTTGTATCGTACCTCTTTAAAGATTTGGCTTTCAAAGCACTAATTTTCTAAAAGAAAAAATATTCAATCAATTAATGAAACTATTGATTCAGATAAAGAGTAAGTGCTGATCAAAATGATGGTTCAAAAACTCCTGCACACTAATATTGTGTTTGTGTCACATATATCAAATTCCAGCAATTAGGAAAATGACGGTAATGACAATCTGTCATCTTGTGACATGGCAAATCCTGCAGGATTAAAAAAAAATGGCAAAACAATATGAATTCTCAATAAAAATCACAGGTTTTCCCTTCTTCATCAGTGCAAACTGTTATCTCTTCAATTGGTAGCCAGTGCTGTAAAAGAATAAGATTTCCCTAATGAACAGAAGAAACAGCATGGCACCAGCCAAACAGATGAGTCACCGTTTGTTTATATACTAATGGCTCCATATTGTGTTTTAGTCCTCCCAGTGCGTGCATGTGTGTGTGTGTGTTTGTGTAAACTGTAATCCTAAACCAGTTTCAACAACAGCCACGTATCATAAACACCAGGCGACCTTTCAACTTGAAAAAGGGATAATCAGGTAATCAAGTAACTGCGGGACTGACTGCAAAGCAATTTAATTATATTCACGCAATTCTAGTTTATGACAGTCAATACCTCTTGTGTTTTAAGGCTCTCCAGTCCTGTGATCCCTCTCTATTCTCCAATAAATATAATTATGGTCGCTCACAGGATAACAGATTACTGCTAGTTCCAGTGTCGCTTAATCACCCTGTGCCATAATCTGGCTAGTTTTCATTAGGATCTACATCCCTGTGACTCCCTGCAGTTTTGGCCTCTGTTACCACAGTTGGCGTGGCTGAAGATGTCCCCTCACTTTTAGTAGAATCAGGACAAAGTTATTAATTGAACATTATGAATCATTGTAAGCATAGCATTGCCCTTTTCCACAGCTAACATTCACCACCTGCTATCACTATTTCACCAGCCAACACATTTTAGTAAAAAAAACAACAACAACAAAAAGATTGGAGTAATTCATAGCATATTTTATTTGTTGTAAACTGTTAGTGCTGTTGAAAAGAATCATTCCCTGCCAGTTCTTGAGAAAAACAGGCAAACTGTTCATCCTCAGCCAAGGATGAACAATTGTTCCCCCACTCTGATTGAGGCTAAAGCTATGGCTAAATGAGAAATGAACGGTTTCCTCCATGGAAGGTAGGAGTGCTTTCAGCTGCCCCAGTGTTTGGTTTTGTTTTTTGTTTTTAATCTAGGCTATAGGTTTTTTACTAAAGGACTAGCCTATGTCCAGTCAAGTGGAAAATCACTTTCTCCTTGTCACCACTCTACTCTGAAAAAGGGATCCGTGTTCCAGGGGAGACTGGCAGAGAACAACGACACAGTAATTTGAGATAACATTGAGAAGCGCTGAAGAAGAAGCATTTGTTACTGCAGACTGGAAACGAAGGAAAAACCAAAAACATCACTTGGATGGGATTTGAGAAGTCACAGAGTGAGCACTCCATAAATTGTGAATTTGTGATCTCTGTGATTACTTGCTAGACAAAAATATCGGGAAAACAAGTGAAAATCGTCTAGCCATAATTCCTTGTCTATTTTCTGTACTATTAAAATCTTGTTATCAAGTACTGAAGTGAACTTTTAGTATCCTTGGACAAATGCTTACCTATTGCCACCTGAGAGATATTGCAGTCTCCAGGGCCATCAAGGTTAATTGGAATCAGGTGTTAAAAGACATGCAATATTCTAAAAGTGACAACAAATTATGTTAATGGTAGTTTGAAGTCCTTGTTATCAAGGTGGAATCAATCACGCCCAAGTCCCTCGAGGTCAGCAGCCATATATAGCAATTAACAGAGTAAATGTGAGTGTGCATGCGTATGTGTGTGCATCAGCTAAATGTCAGACAGGAGATTATCTTCTTCATTAAAAAAAAAACCCTGAAGAGGTTCAACTTTAAATCTTGCCTGCTCAAGTTCGCTCTGATCCAAAAACAGAAAACAAACAGAGAGCAATGCCTGATGGTGTGCACTGCCACATTGTAAGATAATGAGCTGAACATGGCTGCTGATGTCCCACTGTAGCACCACACAGGATGCATTTCATGATAATTGACATATAATGAGCGATACTTGTTTTGGCATCATTACTGAGATATTTCTGACAGCAGCAAACCTGATGGCAGTTTTCTCTGTGGCATCTGGTTCATCTGTTGCAGGAAGATCATCGGCCAGAATCTCTTCAGGACTCCGTGGGTCATTCAGGGGAGCCTTCTGCTCTTTGCCTTTGATCCCCATCCCTGCCGTGATGGCATTCCACAAAGCACTCTGGGACTTTGAGCCTAAATAAAACAAAAGCTTGGTGGTGTCACAGTCATTTCATACAGCAAATAAACTGTTAATTTGTTTCAATGTGTTGTTTCACAAGAAAATATTAAAGCATTGGCCCCAGGGTGTGACAGAATTCAGCGCCTCTGTAATACTGCCCTCATGTGGATGATTGTTGTCAGTGCCAGTGCACTTTCTTAAGAGGAGACCAGACAACTTTTTTGCCCAGTTATAGGTGTTTTTCAGCTAATTAACATTTCTCACATCCACACATTTGCAATAAAACATTCATTACTGAAAATATATATCATAATATTAAATACCTTCAAGTCAAGTCACTAATATTTACAAAATACGTTTTAACCCATTTTTTTTACTTCCTGGTAAAGGTAAACATGCTCTCATTTATCTATGTAGAAAAGACTTCCTATCAAAATCTATTGTCATAAAAATAACAATGAAATATGAGGGTGCGGTTGCAAACACTTTAAAACAGACTTTCCATTTTATTGAGGTGATCAGAACTATTTTCCAATAAACTTGGATAGATAGATGTAAATATAATGAGCTGTATAATAATGAAGTATAACAATGGTGATACTTACGTGCAAAGCTGGCCTGAGGTCTTGCTGAGCTGTCTTCTTCATTTGCCACTAGAAGGAAAAACGATCAAATAAATAATTCAACAAATATTTTTTATTTAGTACTATTATTTTCCATTTCCAGAAGTTGAATATAGGCTTGGGTGTGCAACATTCACATATTAGCATTAACTTAAACGGATATTTCTAACATTTGTGGTTTGGGCATTCATTTCAGATCCTTAGTTAATTTTGTGTGATTTATCTTGGAGGCTGCATTGTCATATAAAATAATAATGCTTTCATGTATTTTCTGTTGCTATCACCGTACTTTTGCCCATCTGGAATTTCAACAGTCTCTTAAACATATTTGCACTTGCACAGTATGTAAAGCTAGTGAAGAACACAATCTTTAGCTTTGCATGGGCTCAGTAAAACTTGAAGATTGACATAATGTTGCCTGGTGTGATGAGTCATGATTTCCGTTCTGACATTCGGATCGTATGGCCAGAATTGGGTGTAAACAACATGAAAGCATGGGTCCATCCTCCCATGTATGTGGTTGACGCTGTTGCTGGTGGTGTAATGATGTGGGGATATTTCTTGGCACACTCTGGGCCCTTTAGTACCAGCTGAGTATCCTTTAAACTCTATGGCCTGAATTCAGATCATGCATATGCACCCAACTAATCTGGGGCAACTGTGTGATGTTATCAAGTTGATATAGGGGCCAAAATCTCTGAGAAATGTTTCTTGTACCTTGTTCTATACCATGAACAATAAAAAGGTTGACAATTGACAGGCAGCCAGCAGCAATGTTAAATTATTAATTGTCAAATTATCACCCAATCCTTGGGGTGGACCAATTTTTGGTTTTCTTCCACCCCAAGGATCGAGTCCCCCGACACAAACAGAGTAACATAGTGTATGCTTTTAAGTGCCAGGAGGATTGCCAGGATTTATACATCGGGAAACCAAACAATCTCTGCTGAAGCAGATGGCACAACACAGAAGAGCCAGGACTCTGCAGTCTATTTACACCAGGGGTGTAACTCCAGGTGTGTCCAACTCCAACTGAGATCTAAAACCTGCAGGACACCGGCCCTCAAGGCCTGGAGTTGGACACCCCTGAGTTAAACCTACAGGCCAGTGAACACTCTTTAAATGATGAGGATGTGCTGGTTTAAGCACAGAGTCAAGGAGGCCATTTACGTGAAAAGGGAAAGACCACAGGGGTGACCAAATTCATAGGCTGCATCCTCCTGAGGACCCAGCCTTCGCGGTCTACGTGGGCCGGGTCCTCCGAAGGCCGGGTAGGCTGGAAGTAAGTGGCTGTGAAATTGGACGGCCTAGCCTTCAGTTTAACCTCAACAGCTCTCTCGGTGGAGTTTAGCCGTCTGCTCCTTTCTATCTAAAATATAAGAGGAAATTGATGTAAATTCTCGATCATCTCACACTTCTGTTTTCTGATTGACGCTTATTCAGCTGTGTGAAAACCTTGGAGGAACCCACCCGAGGGATCAATAAAGTTTTATTTAATCTAATCTAATAACTGAGATCTCTGCCAAACAGATTTACTCAGGAACAAATAAAACACTGAAAAAAGCCAAAGAATAACATTTTTAAGTTATCTAAGTGACTTATATATCATGTTTAACCTGAGTAGGGAATTCTGGGATATGGTGGGCCACGAAGGATTCACCTGACCCATCCCTCAAATACAGGGAAAAGGAGGACGCATTTGTCGGCTGCATTCGGAGAAGTCTACGAATTTGAACAGCCTGCGTTGCATCGCTGTGACATAATCGACCTACAAATGCAGCCTCAGGAGGATGCAGCTTCTGAATTTAGACACCCCCCATCCCTGAATCAAGGAGGGGGCCTAAGGGTACATCTTTCGCCATCTTACAATGCTGTGATTGCAGCCATTCCCCAACTCTCTGTGAATGGTACTCATGACCATTGATCAGTGGGCTTTGGGGAAATTTGGGCAATTTCCCCTGGGGATCAATAAAGTATTTTGATTGATTGATTGATTGACCAGTGATTGTTAATCAATGGTCATGAGAATTTGCATAAATATGGTGAAGGAACTGACCTCTCTTATCCCATTGTGCCTTCAGTGCAGCTAGTTTCAGTAATTATGCAAATGTACTGTTTATAAGGTTGGGGAAATCTGCAGTCAGCTGAGACTGAAGAAGTCACTTGGATGAGTGACGAAACGTTACAGGTTACTGAAAACTACGCCCAGATGAACAGAATCAACTTTTGGATGTGGGTTAAGTGGATTCCCATTCATTTCCTATGGCGTTTACTTTTGACTGGGAACACCACATGTGTAATTAAAACACTTAAAATTCAATGAAAGAAGTGTTCATCACTGTTATATGTTCAAGTGCACAGTGTGGAGGATGTCATTAGGCCTTCAGGCAATCAGATGTAAGACACAACATTTATGAGTGTTGTAAGTTGTAAATCGGTCAGATTTGACCTGAGCACGACAGGAGGGCCATTATTGAAGGTGCGTTATCAGAAGGTTGTATTGATTTTTGTTAATATGGACAGAAATATAACAAAAAAAAACATTAACTCTGTTTCTATCTTTCATCTCTATTAACAAATTTTAATATATTTATTGCCCCCTGTAGGTTTGACTTACAGCGATATAGACAGTGGTTTGTCCCTCTAATAAGAGAGTACGCCTGTAATTGGAAGATCTGTAGGCCAATTACATGGCCAATAGAGCACATATACGCAGACTCAGAGGACTGCAGTGTCCTGGGGTTTTAATAAGAAATTATTTTATGCCTTTGAAATGTGGTCTGTAAGTTAAATTTTAAACCTTCCCAATGTAATTAGCTGTACTCCAATTTCGCTGTAAAAGGAGGGAGTTTGAAAAAGAGGTTGCTTTACTACATTACTGTGCAGGTGCCAAAGGGTCATCATGTATTGCTGGCACAACTCATTACAAAGCCATTAACAGTCTGAGAGCACTGGAGTTTACTTCTTCACTACAGTTAGTCCAGCTACAATTCACAAACTGCACTTGTACACAATGAGTAAAATTTCCTATCAGAACAACTGCAAAGATGTTTGATGGCATCTTAGTTGCTGACAAAGTGACCTTTCACCTGCTAATAACATAAGCTAAAAGAGTATCTTACAAGTTCACCAATAAAACGGGTGCACCACAAACTCACAGCTGCCTTAAAATTAAGACTAATTCATGTAATTTTAGTTTCATTAGTTCTTTACCCTGAAAAAGCAGCAGAAAAAAATCTTTTATATTTTCCTACAATAATTACTATCATCTACACTGTTTTAACAACCTTCAATTAGTGTTTCAGTGACTGCATTTCTAATTTTGACATCATCAGCTGACTACTGAGTTTCATGTAGAGATTGCATTTTTGATTTGTGTTTGTTAACATCAAATCTTTAGATATTTCTTATACCCTTCTTTCTTCATCATTCATTCTGCAGTTGAACATTTGTGTCTTGAAATGAACTTGTGGTTGTGTTTAATTGTGCTTTGCGACTAAGTGTATTATTCTGCTTACAACATTGTCATGCTCTGTTAATCAACATAGACAACTGAAGGATAAACGATTTAGAAATGGCCTTGTGGGATATAATGCTGCATTTGGACTTCTGTGGGCCTCCATCAAATTCTCCTTCTAGTAGATAATAAAAACAGACCCTTCATCAGCCTTCTGTGACAAATATAAACAGCATTGTTTGATTTTGGCCTTTGGTGTTAATCAGATTACCCACCCTTGTAAAAAAGTAACTCTAAGGATATGAACATGGTTAGATGCAAAAGTCAGTGTTCCACATTTCAGCATTGTAGCCCAAAGTGGCTCATAAGGCTAAAGGTTAAGAACATAGTGAAGCAAATCCCCTCTAATCTTTTTTTTTTACCCTATATTAACTGTTTGCTTTACTCTGAAGTGTTTTTCATCTTTTCAAATTTCCATTTTCTCATTTTTTTCCTTCGTGCAAAAGATAAATTGCATTTTTTTAATGCCTCATTTTGAATTTAGGGATAGTTACATAAGTTTATTCCACCAAATGTGTTTTTGGAGATGGACAAGACAACACGGCCATTTATGAAAGACCTCATTTGATCATGACAGTTAGACCATTAGTGGGTAGTTAGAGGAGAAAAATCACAGATGCTTGAATGTTGCTTATTTTTCTGAGGAAGCAAATTGTAATTTGTGTCCAGTTTATTGAATTTAAGGTAGGTGAGCAATTCAAACACATATAAGCATCTCTCCTATCCAGCATCTGAACATGTCAGCTTCATATCTAAATTTACACCATGATCACTTTTAGGTAAAATGCACAAAGATCAAATAACATTTATGTATCAGAAACACAGTTTACAAGTTGTCATTTAGATACTGTACAAGTCTGAACACAGGAACAGTCAAGCATGCACAAGATTACAAATCTGCATATGTCTCTCCCACATCTTTGTGCGTTGTTCGGCTCACTAACAGACATGATTTCTTTGGATGATGCCCTAAACAGTAAAAGCAACACAGAAAAGTGTTGCCTACTCTTATGCTTTTGGCATGAGACACCCACTTTCACTCTCCTCCTCACTCTGCTCAAGCTAGTTTCACAAACACAACTGAGATTCACTCTATAAACAACATAAAGTGCATGCATTCAGTACCTCGTTTCCATTTTATTTTTGCATATTTTTCAAATGTTTAAGACCATCAAACAAATGTTAATAATAGAACATGATAACCTGTAAATACACAACGCAGTGTTCCACATTTTTAAAAATCATTCAATAAAAATTAAAAAAATCCGACCCCTACTCCTTAAAAGATGACATATATGTGATTAACCATGTCTTTTTAGAAAGCTGAATTTAATTTCACTAGTCATACCCAGGATTGATAACAGGCAGACCTGCTGAATCAAGAAATCAATTAAATACAATCTGTCTGATAAAATAAAATAGGCTAAAATATATGAAAAACCCACACACCATGCCATAATCAAAGTCACTAACATCTGTCAGTCCGGAAAGGGTTAAAACCCCATTTCTCAGACTCCAGTGAACCACAGTGGGAACTATTATCCACAAATGGAGCTAACTTGGAACATTGGTGAACCTCTCCAGGAGTGACCGGCCTACTAAAATTACTCCCAGAGTGCATCAACGACAGGAGGTCACAAAAGTCTAAACACAACATCTAAAGAACTGCAGGCCTCACTTGCCTCATGTAAGGACAGTGTTCATGATTCAACAATAAGAGATAGATTGGGGAAAAATATCAACAAAACCCACTGCTGACCAAAAATAACACAATTTTTGCACAGGAACATCCCAGCAGTTATTGAAATACTCAGACCAACTTATATGGCACCAACAACTATGTCACGTTCACAGTCACTGAAATGACTGTTCTGAAGACCATTTGTGTATGCTGAAATACACATAGTTTAAACAGACATTTTAGACCTTTAACATCAGAGAACACAGACTCCATGCGTAGTTCTTTTTCCATTCCCCTAAACCCAGATTAATTTTTTTCTTATTGAAATACAACTTTAGGGTGCAATATTTACTGTGATGATGACAGGACCTGTGGCAGCTGGTCAGCTTAATCTGAGTTACCAGCAACGAAAACAATCCCAGTTTGAAATTTTAACAGTAGCTGAAATGAATCGTAGCTATAATTTGGCATTTTGAGTGTTTCCAGAAAACTTTCCTCTGACATTATTACAGGACATACACAGAGCAACAATTTCCAAAGTGAGTGTAAAAAATACAAGAAAAATAAGAAGTAATGCGTTACCAAATAAAGTTATGTTCTCACAAGCAGTCTTTGCATTAACAAAAAAATAAAATGCCACAGCACTAATTTTCTATTTGTCTACAGAGCACAAGTCTGTTAAGTGGTGAATAGGTCACTACATTTCATCTAACCAGTGAGGTAAATGGTGCTGACACTGTCAGTGTTAGTTTTTCCACTTGGCCTTCACTCTCCTTCACTACATCCTGCTGTTTTCCAAAAAAGTAGGTCAAAAGTCTGCATTGGAGCTGTGTCACATCGCATTGTCTTCACTGATACTGGTGTAATGTTTTATTTGATATGAAAGTGTCATATTGGGATATCATTGCTATAGCAACGCCATGTGTTTACATGCCCCAGTGTGCACAACAATGAAACGAGCTCGGGCATGTCCGAGAGCAAGTGTCTAAAAGAGATTTTTTAAAAAGGGAGCTACTTAAAAAAAAAAAATACAAAATTAATTGCTAAGAGAAGCTGCGTCTGCTGAAGGTGGGAAAAAAAACTATATTTCACTGCTTTAGGCAAAAGCACACCAGTGAGTATAACCTGGTTGTGAAAAAGGATACGCCAGCCGCTGTTGATGCGTGACCAAAATGTACACAAATGACTCAATAGAGTGCTTATAAGATGCACTAAATATGACAGGAAGAGCAAATAGTAGATGGAAATTACTGTTCTGGTTATATGGTGGAAAAGCAGTTTTATTACCCATACATATTGTGCACATCTAGACAAGTTGCGAGGTGATGTTACTTTAGTTATTGTTAAACTAAAGTGTTAAGGAGTTATTTTATACTTAGAATTTACAGGGAAAACACTACTGTGTATACGTTTGACTAATACAATATTGCAAAAACATTCACTCACCGATTCCAATTACTTCCCCTGGCCACAGGTATATAACATCAAGCCCCTAGGCTGGTAGACTGCTTCTAAAAACATCTAAGAAAGCCTGGGTTGCTCTCAATAGCTCAGTGTATTCCAGCGTGGTACCGTGATAGGATGTCACCTGTGCTGCAAGTCCAGACATGATTTTTCCTCACTGCTAAATATTCCACAGTCAATGATTAGTGGTAGTATAACAAAGTGAAAGCAATTGAGCACGAACAGCAACTCAGCCATGAAGTAGTAGGATGCGTAAAATCACAAAATGGGGTCAGCGGATGCTGAGGTGCGTAGTGCGGGAGGTCACAAAATTTTTACAGAGTCAGTCTCTACATACTGTAACGTGCGGTGGAGATGGAGCCAGTAGCGGATGTGTGCAGGTGGATAGCAAAATGAGCAACAGCTTTTAACTTTCCAAAAGTACTCGTTTATTTAGAATACCAAAATAAAAGGTGCCACCTCTACCTCACATTACTAGAGAGAACACTACTCCGCGTACACACGGGAGAATCCATTACATAGCGAGTACGAAGAAGAACAAAAAGATGGTGACACGCAAGTCATGAGACAGGAGGCGCCGCCATGCGGCGATACACTGCATTACAACAGCAACTGTTACAATACCTCCAAATTTTATGTGGCTTTCAGTTCAGCTCTAGAGCAGTGAGTAAAGAACTTCATGGAATGGATGTCCATGGCTCCATCCAAGCCTTATATCACTGAGCTCATCGCAGTGGTGTGAAGCACGCCGCCAAAGGACACTAGAGCAGTGGACATGTGTGACCACATGTTTAAAGTCTGGTGGATCAGGGGTTATGTTGTGGGGTTGTTATTTAGGAATTGGGCTCAGCCCCTTAGGTCCAGTAAAAACTCTTAATGCTTCAGCACACCAAGATATTTTAGACAATTTGATGCTTCTAACTGGAGACTGTGGGAACAGATTGGGGAGCCCATGTTCAAACATGACTGCACACCAGCGCGCAAAGCAGGGTCCATAAAGATAAAGATGAGTGTGTTTGGTGTAGAAGAACTTGACTGGCCTGCACAGAGTCCTGACCACCCGACAGAACACCTTTGGGATGAATTGATGAGATTATAAATCCCACCTGTATCCCCTTCTTGTAAGTATATAAGCTCAATAATGTTTGTTGCTCCACTGGAGTGAAAAATGAAGGTGAACATGTCAAATCATTGTGTGAGCACTCAAATTATTATGCCTTTTAAATTTCACAATGAACAAACTCCACAAACAAGCTTTAATCACAATGCACTCACTGTGATTTGATTAAGACAAATTCTGTTAAACAACACTGTAAGTCAATCAAATCTTACTTTAGGATTCATGGTGTGTTACACTATCCTTCTGGAAATCTCCCTGCTCACTGCTGTGTAAATCACTAATAAAGAAAAGGATATAGCTATAGATATTAGAAAAAACAAAACAAAAACAAAACCATTCATTATACAGACTGACTTATTAGCTAAGAGTCCCACTAAAGAAGATCCAAACATTTCATTTAAATAAAGGTCAGTTTTCAAAGGTCACCTGGCTTATGAAAATAGTCTGTACCAGAGAGAGGGTCAGTCAACAAGGTGGTGTGAATACTGTTCGTTGGCAATGAAAATGTAGGATCCAGCTGCAGAAAAGGATTCACAATTTTTCAATGTCATCAGAAAAAAAAGAACATAGCAAAATTCCATTACTATCTCACCATGGAAACCGAAATAAGCATGTGCATCAACTCTGTTTGTAACCTCACCACTGTACCCACTGATGCTTGATTATATGTCCTTCTGGTTTTTGTTGTTTTTTTTATTACTCCTATGAAAAAAAGTCCGATTATAGAATGAAAGCAAGAAAACCTATTAATGAGAGGTGCCATTATCATCCAGTTGTAGCGTTATACTAGAAAATAGGTGTTTTTTGTGATATGAAGTCCAACATCCATCAGAAGTCAAGAGTTGATCACTCTGGAAGGCAGAGTGAAGAGCTAGTCATCACAGAGCGAGTAAACAGCTGAGCACACTTTCAAATATTCTAGCCTGGAAGGCATTTAGGAGAGGTAGGCAGTTCAAGGTACCAAAAATAGTCAGACAAAACCCCACAAATGCAACATCAAAAGGTAGTGATGAATGGATATTCCCTAGATCTACTAATTGATTTAGGCGAATTCATACAAAATGTATAATATACATTACATTACATGCATTATACTTTTAAATATGACTCAGTGTTTACATACTGATGTACATTATTTGCATTTCAGGCTGGAATAAAATAAATAAATAAACTCTCCGGTGTCTCTCTGTGTCTGTCTCTGGCTTTTCTTCTTCTATATGCAAAGCTGCACATAAGCAGCTCAACTTGAATGCTTCACAATTAGCAAATATCTAGACAAAGAGGAGCGAAGGCTAGAAAATGAAGACTGATGCTTTTTATGTGTCAAACTGTGTGTTGGCCGATTTCTATCTGTTACGTAATTTCGACATGTATCAGTTCACAAAAGCAATTAAACACAACTCCCACACACTGTCTCACTTAATGCTAGAATATTTATTACAATGATTCAGTCTATGCTAATTTTATTAGGTATATGGGCGGTATGTCAGGTTCTCTCACAGGAAATGTAGCTCAGGTGGTAGAGCGGGTCAGCTACGGGTCAGCTACTAACTGGAAGGTTGGTGGTTCAATCCCAGGCTCCTCCAGTCTGCATGCCAAATATCCTTGGGCAAGATACTAACCCTGTTGCTCTCCGATGCAGCCATCGGAGTTTGAATGTGTGTGAATGTTAGCTACTCAGTAGCACTTAGAAAAAATGTGCTGGTGTGATTGGGTGAATGCATTAGTTGTATAAAGCGCTTTGAGTGCTCAGAAAGAGTAGAAAAGCGCTATATAAGAACCAGTCCATTTCACCAAATTTCAATCAG
>VUQR01035733.1:25847-43849 GCA_015108515.1 Hemichromis elongatus
GCAATTAAACACAACTCCCACACACTGTCTCACTTAATGCTAGAATATTTATTACAATGATTCAGTCTATGCTAATTTTATTAGGTATATGGGCGGTATGTCAGGTTCTCTCACATGCTTCAATCGGGGTGGCTGTAGCTCAGGTGGTAGAGCGGGTCAGCTACTAACTGGAAGGTTGGTGGTTCAATCCCACGCATGCCAAGATACTAACCCCATGTTGCTCTCCGATGCAGCCATCGGAGTTTGAATGTGTGTGAATGTTAGCTACTCAGTAGCACTTAGGAAAAAATGTGCTTGGGTGAATGCATTAGTTGTATAAAGCGCTTTGAGTGCTCAGAAAGAGTAGAAAAGCGCTATATAAGAACCAGTCCATTTACCATCCCAACATTCAATCAGAAGACCATAAAACCATATTCTGACTAATGAACATCTTGTACAATCCATCCATCCATTCATCGATTTTCCTCCACTTATCCAATTGAAGGTCACAGTTGGAAAAAAAAATTATGTTGATGGATACTGAATTAAAAACAATTACAGCTATAATAATAAAATAATGAAATGCAAGTTTCAAAGATTTTATTTTTTTTTATTAGTTATTGATATTGTTTACTGATTAATCTTACATGTCCTTTTCCTATTTTATCTTTCAGTCCTAAATGTAATGTCTTTATTTTTCCAATATCTCTATGCTGTCACTGACAGCAATGCCAGGCTGCACTACACAAAAATTAAGTCATTTGATGGTAATGTATCAATGTGCCTATCAGATTTATTTGCTCACCAGCCGAAGGTGCAGGAACACTGTTCTAGGTCATTACAGCCCATCTTAACCCCTGAAAATATAATTGTAATTGTAATAATTAATTAAATGTCTGTAAAACTGGAGGAGACATCCTTCTTTCTCTACTCCATGGACTAATTAAAACAGATCTAAAGAACAGATGAAATACAGAAAAGGTGGAAGAAGGCATCCCACTTCACAAGAAAGGTGACACCCGAGAGTGCAAGAACTATCTTGGAATTAGCCTTCTTTCCATCACTGGTAAGGTCTTCATGAAAATCATTCAGTCACGCCTACATAAGCATCGCGAGCAGTCAAGCAGAGAAGAGCAAGCCAGCTTTCGACCTGGGCCCGGATGCTGTGATCAGATCTTCATTCTTCGGCAGCAGATCGAGTGAAGAGTTCGATGTGAACAGAGTACAGTGATTACCTTCACCGATTTCAGGTCTGCCTTCGATTGCATCGATCGGACTGCCCTGTGGAGAATGTTGGAAGCAGAACATGTCACCATGAAGATCATTACCCTCCTCAAATCAGGTGTCACGGCTCAACCAGCCGGGTGATGCAGGCAAGGTGATGTAGTATCTGCTCTTCAAGATTGTGATCGATGCAATCATGCGCGGGACCTTCAGTTGCCACCGTGGAGTCCAGTACGCTGATGACCAATCTGTAACCGACTTGATATTCGCAGATGACATCTTTGCCAAAAAAAATGCAGAGGCTACAGATATTCCACATGACGTCGCCCAATTTGCTCAACCATATGGTCTCAACATTAGTGCCAAGAAAACCAAAGTCCTTACTACTGATGGGTCACCAGCCACCATGCATTTTGAAGGCGTGCAAATCTAACAAGTGCGGAAATTCAAATACCTTGCCTCACGGGTGCAAGAAAAGAAAGTGGCATTAACAGCGGAAATACATTCAAGAACTGGTCAAGTGGCAATGGCTTTCGCCTCTCTCCGATGGTGCATCTGAAAGAAGACAAATGTCACCCTCACCACCAAAATCCGCCTGTACTGTACACTGGCTCATTCTTCCCTATGGGTCGGAGACCTGGGTCATCCTCAAACACGACTTGAACAAGCTTGACGTCTACTAACTGGTGTCCGTCCATGATCGTCTCAGCAACAGTGTGATACGTAGTCAGTGTCACCAGTGCCCTCAATGGAAGAGCTGATTAGGAAGCGACAACTGCAATGGTTTCGCCACATCTGCCACTTGAGCATCCACCACCTGCCATATCACCTTTTGATGAGTCATGCACTCAAGAAGACCTGGATCAAGCAAATTGAAGATGATCTTAAACAATGACATCTAACCTTCGAGCAAGCAAAGGTGAAGGCAAGGCCCGGAAGTGCATCGTTGGTCAAGATGGAAGACCTACGGCACCCACAGCGACATATTGGCTTTGTGGACAACCTCCACTGCCAAACGCCAGTTGGGGACAAAAGAAGAAGATTAAATACCTGAATCCATGGACATCACCAAATACTTTGTTTCATTTTTTAAGTTACTCCACCAGGCTTTTACAGCAGCAAGTGAAAGCATGAGCTTCTGGTGAGGACATTGATTTGGCTCTTGAAGAATATCCCATTTCTTTGCAGTGAGAAAATCCTGGTTTTGATTCTGCATTAGACTTTGGGTTATTATGCATTTGCATTATGAAGCTCTGTATGCTCAGTTTTTACAGCATTTGGCAGGACAAGAGCAGATAATATAGCCCTTTACACCTCACATATATCCTGTCTATTCAAGTCTATTGTGGTTCTCTTATTCTTTAGTGTAATAAGTGGTGTGCACCTTGTTGTATTTCCATTCCTGAAGGCATTACTTGATTGCAGACTTTAACAATGACATGTCTAACACTGAAAGAGTACTGTTGACTTGGTCAGATGTGAAGTTGTTTTTCATAACTATGGAAATAATTCTGTCATCATGCACTTTAGATGTGTTCCATGGTCTTTTAGGGCTTTTGGTGTAACTGGTCTAGCCAGTGCTCTCCTTCTTCTCCTCTTTCTTTTGCTGTCTCTTTGATAGATTTAATTTATTCTGTCATCCTAACAATGGCCTCTCTCACTGGCGTAACATCTCTTCAGGCCCCATATTTAAAATTACAGTGAAAATTTGTCAATACTATCTCTGAAGTTGACTGAAAGTCTGCTTCACGTATCATAAAATAACAAGGGAACCGGCCTCACCATGAAACTGCTGTTAGGTCAAATGTCCAATTATTTCTGAGCCTCTGATAACGGGGAATTATGTAAAAAGAATGTTATTCCTGAATATTTACTGTGAAATTCTTGTAAAAACCTCTTGAATTAAAGCTGAAAGTTTGAACTTTAACTATATCTTGACTGTTTGATTTAAAACACAGTTTGGTGGTGTACAGAGGTAAAACTACAAAAAGTGTGTCTTTTTCCAGCTTAACTGTAGATAGATATGTGATTCAAGTTGATTCATGATGTTAAAGTTAAGTTTATTTTCGATACTAATTATGTGTTTGTTTTAGATAGATGTTTATTGAACTTAACAGTCTTTATTGTGTTATTTGAATTTGATTACAAAAAACTTGTTGTAACATAGTGATTATCTTTTAGCAAGAAAATATGCAAGAATGGATGTTTCTGATTCATTATAAGAAGAATTTGGGGGGAATGGCTGGAAAAAATAGGAACTAGGAATTAAGAATCACATGTCATGGATCTACAGTCTTTATAACAGCTATTAATATGAAACGGACAAAGGAGCTTGTCAGCATTTGCTACTTTTTTTTTTAGTAGAAGTTTGCTTTGTTCAAATTGGCACCCAGACTATTTGACAAAGACACTATTTCAGACACAAACTGAATGGTACAATTAGAAGATAAAAAATGAAGAGAATAGACGGCTGAACAAAATGGCAACAGAAAAAAAACAAAAACAAAACATGTGTGCATAAAAACAAGAGTCCAGCAGCAATAAATGAGCAGCAAAGTTAAAACTGGCTTTGGCCACATGAAACTCATAACATCAAGAGAAATATAGCAAATCTAATAAGGCTAAAACTTAGCAAAACACCTCAGTGGGAATCTGAGCAGAGGCTGTCAGCTACAGTTGAGGTTCAGAGTTTAATAAAGGAGAAAACAAAAGAGTCGAGCCAGGCAATGAGGACCAGCGCTTAGGAGTCACGCTTCAGAGGAGGTGATTGGTAAAATGCTGCTGCGCGGACTAAAACCTCGACCTAGTGAGCAATTGATTGTGACACTTGTAGGTTACCATGACAACTGCCATGGTTGTGAGTAGATGGCCATGATATAGGGGCATGTGACTGAGGCAGGTTTTCACAGGTGAGAAGATGTAGCAATGTAAGCGGAAAATCCAAAGTCTTTTATCTGTGGGATCGTGAAACCTTCTAGGGTACTTTTGAGTGCTATTAGAAAAAATACATCAGGAAATCATTCACTGCATCTCTGTTCCTGTCTTTGTATTCTGTGCCAGTCTAAAGACTGAAATGTTCCTCCTTCTAATGAGCAAAATCATATCATCCAGACATGCAATCTGTGCTAGAAACAAAGAATAGATAGATACATAATAGAATCTTCATCTTTCCATTTCAACCTAAGTGAGGTTTTATTTTATCATCTAAATGTGGTCAAACTTGCAGGCACTGGTCTGGTAAAGGTAAATTAGGATGTGTTAAGATTTGTATGAAACATAAAAAAACCACTCCAAACTTGACAGAAATGTCCAGAATAGGCAATGTATCCACTGAGCTTTGTATTCATATTGCAATCACTTCCTGTTATGCACATCATCCTAAATGTGATTGCTCTATAGAAAAAAACCTAAAATGAACCATTTAATTAATATATGTACAATTTTGAACAATCAAAAAGGAAGAAATTTTAAAGTTTTCATTAAGGTAATAAGGAAAAATTACTCATTACAACATTAAAGCTGCTCTAACTGAACTATTTGACCACAAGGAGGCAACAGGAGGCTTTTGTGGCAAACATGATGACAAACAGTAGTATATGTACACATAGCACCACCACTGGTTGGTCCAGCATTCATTCCTACTAATGACACCTAAAGTAGTTGCTAAATGCACCACTATGTCGACCATTTAATCGTTTTGTTCCTCACTTGTTTGATGCTGGCCAGGTTACAGGATATACATCTCAACAAGCAAGTGGTTAAGACTACCAAAATCAATCACAGGCAGCAAAGTTGCAGGCTGTAAAACAAAAAAAACACCACCACCAACAACAACAACAACAATAATAATAATAATAATATAATAATAACTAAGCTTGGGCATGTATTAAGGTTGGCTTACAATTCTCGGTGGATTTGTCTCCACAGGCGACCACACTCCAAGTAATCATCTACTCGGCTGTTAACAGAAAATTCCATAATGCAGGTTTAATTAAAATGAATATTGAATCCGTAAGTGTACACTTAGTGCAAACTGTGACAGCGCCAATAGGGGTGCATGTTTTTAGCCTTACATAAAAAGTATGACAAATTATATAAAAGTTCTAAGCAGACTTTCTAAGTTACTTTAAATACCAAATTGCAAGACTGAGCATGACCAACATTTTGTTTCTCATCACAACACATTCCCACGTGGCAAAAGGTCAATGTTGCTGTGTATGAAACAAACTTATTCTCATTAACTACCCCCCTATGTTATCTGAGGACACAAGTCTTTAAAGGGAACACCAAACATCTTCAGGGCGCTCTCTTTCCCACATTGCTTCGACACTCAATACTGCTAGAGTTTTCACAAGTCCTGGGAAAACTAAAAAAGGCAAGTGGCACATAAGTTCATTAACACTCTGGTTGTCAAGACAATAGAATGAATTCCTGGTGACGTCATCTGCACAGAGCTTTAGTCTGAAGTCCCCTTGTTTCCATGGTGTACAGAGGCAAGCAGCAACTTCAGCAGAATGGACTAATGTGTTGAATTGTGCAGAGAAGCTGAAATGTGATGATGTGTTTAATGATGTCTCTGTGTTGGTGCCGAACGCCTCACTGCACTGCCTCGAACTCTCTTACACACCCATATAATCTGTTCCACTCACACACGCACACTTTCAGGCTTCCATGCAAACACATTTAACCTTTGCTCGTGCACTGCTCGCTGCTTACATGCTTACCTATGGTGATGTTAAAGCCATCAATGCTGAAGGTGGCACTCCGACCCTTCCTGAATCGATGCTTTTTAGAGTTGGCTTCCATCGTGTTGTCCCCCTTCCTCCTTTTAATCTCGCTTTAATGCCTCTTGTCACTTGCAGTGCGTTGTTTTAGTTTTGTTTCAGTCCTCTGACTCCATTTAGTGCCGAGCGCTCGAAGAGAACTGGCACAGACTCACCACTTCTCGTTGCACACAGCGAGCGGGAGAATTTTCTCATAAGTCCTTCTCCACCCCCTGTCTTTGTTGTACATATCTTTCTCTCGGTCTGTCCGTTTTTCACCCCTCAACAAGCTCATTTCAAGGAGCTTATGGCTCTTGGTTTGTTTTTCTTCTCTCTCCATTTCCCTCCTCCCCTCCCTCCCCACTCTCTCTCCTTGTCTCTCTTCCCCTAGAGGTACAGTAGGTGTCTGTGGTGGGTGGTAGTGTTGGTGGTGGTGGTTGGGAGGATAGGACCTCTCTAGAGGTGTTTAAATGAACGTGACTCCTCCTACTGTCAACAATTTTTAGCAAAAGCTGTGAAAGCTCAGATTTGGCCTATTAGAGTCTGTTCTAGTTGTGATCACACACCCTTAAACACACAAAAACTTTGGTGCACGAGGCAGGTAGGGAGAGATTATTTGTCTTTAGTCAAAGTGAAACCTCAATGTGTTGACTTTACTCTTTATTTTGCAGCAGTTGCATGCTTCTGCACAGAAAGCCGAAGGTCATTACAAGTAAATGTGCACGTTTTTTTCTTTTGACAGAAAAAAACTAAACAAAAAAAAAAGCCTCAACATTATCCCTTCCATTGCAATGTTTCTAACCGCAGACAAATTGCTTCAAATGTATTTATTTTTTCCCCTTTGAATCCCAGTAGATTAACTGACACCAAAGCAAGGACGCTGCTTTATTTGTCATCCAGGAGAAATCCTCCCTTTGTGATTATTTGAACAACATTTCATTTTACCAATGCACACCTCCACACACACATACACCCACCCCTGATTAATAAAGGATAAAAAGCTCTCCATATTAGCACCATCTGACATTTAGTTATGGAATTTTTCTGTTCTCCACCCCCCCTTCCCCCCGATTATTAGTGCCTGTGAGGAGTCTTTATGAACACTTCTGACTTGATCTCACACCCTCTCTCAAATTCATTAGTTGTGCCTATAAAAGCATTTACACAGATAAGAACACATAATGTCTTTCAACCCTAATTTTTGCCTTAAATTAACAGATATTATCTGTAAACATTCTGCTTACGGTGTACATTGTTATTAAGGATTGTTGCAATAATAATAAAACAGTCCAAATCTCTTTTCTTCTTTGCACTTTTTCAAGAAAGCTAATATTGATCTAACTTTGTTCACTGTGTTTGTTCCTTTCCCCTTTGTTGTTCCACTTTCATAATAACAGACACAGTTATTGTCATATAATCCAAGCAATGTCAGGCAAGGTATTTGGAAGCATTAGCACGCTACTGCTTTAATAATAATAATTTTTTTTAAAAAAAAGTGAATAAGAAACCCTGGGTATTGGACATTATTTTTTATACAACAAATACATAAACTGGGGGTTTTTTTTCAGTCTAAATTATATGCAGTATAATTGCTGGTCTGATAACATTCAGGGGCAATTTTTTGTTTGATTTTTTTGTTTGTTTGTAATTGCATATATTAATAAAACCAGATGGCATAGACAGTGGCTGAATGTGACAGCACAGATAGGCTTGGACAACAAAGCTATCTTGGTTAAAGTCAGAGAAACACCATGGTTTCAATTACAATGACAACAGCTGTTTTCTAAGAGCGAAGTCAAATGCACTTCCCAGTTTATTGCCAAATATATTAATTGCATGTATATTCTTTGTATTTTAAAAAAAAAAGTAATCTGAAAATAATTACTGGCTTGCAATAAATGATGCATGATGCCTGTTTGGCAAAACACAAAAAAATGCTAACACCTAATTAAAAAATCTGCACAGCAATCATACATGCAAGACTGAAAATGAGTGTGTAATATAAACAGGTGACGAATCACTCTTGTTTTGCAAGAATTTTGTCAAATAAGGACACACAGTGTAACACTTTCAACAATGATAAATGCATGCCTTCTAAATGATTTAGCAGTTATAGTTAAGAATGCACATATTTCATGATAGTCTCCTGCCACTAGAGCTGTATAGGAAGCATATGGATCACGGAGTCAGGAAAAAACAGATGGTCAGCAGTTTTTTTGCAGCAGCAGTCAGTTTAATTCTGACTTAACTGTAATTTCTTTCTTTTTTTTTTGGTTTGTTAGGGTTAGCCGTGGTTGGGAAGCTTTTATTACACATCAACAAACTGAGTTTTTGTCATGTCAAGTAACATCCTTCTGTTCACCTGTTTCTCCTCAACACCACATGCGTGGGAGGGGGCACACAACATGAAACACACAAACAGAGAGAGAGAGCAGAAGAGAAAAACTAGTGCAGTGCACTGCAATGGCAATACAACAAAGCCAATTAGTGTATCAAAACATGTAAATAATACTGAGCATATATTTTTTAATTTACACAGTGAGAAATAGAATTATAATTTTATTCTAGGATCGGTATCTTCTGATACCCAAAGTCAAAGGATCTGTATCAGTACCGTCAAATCACTATCGATCACAATCAGGACATCAATCCAATTACAAGAAAGACAGTTTGAGTCACTCCGCTCGGTTCCAGAGGACATATTACATGGCTGTAGGATAATTACACTCCATCTCATTTTGTTGGTGAGCTACAGTAAGAGCTCTTTATGCGTTCCTTCTGCTGTCACCCTGCTCTCCCGAGCCTCCAATTCATTCTACATGTAGCAATTTGTGAAGATCCTAATTTTGTAACACTCTCACTGTGGAACATCAAGTGGCTGTCTGTTCCAGGGCAGCTTTCATGTTAATGAGGGCATGTGTGGGAATATTGTAGCTTTGTTACTCTTTTCTTTTGTCAGTGGACTAAATAATTGCTTTTGAAAGGCTCGGAGTGGCTACAATATACTGTCAAGCCTTATTTAGATTTGAATACACTGTTTAGTACGATTAAATGTCATTAACAACATTATATTTCTGCCAATGCAATGACACTCCTCCTTAAATAACATGCCTAACAGAATCAGTGAAGTCAGTGTAAAGGTGTTAAATGCCAGGATTCTCTTTGAGAGTGTGTTCTATGAGAGCAGGTGTTTTTATAACGTGGTCAAAGTGTACTGCATTATATTCAGATCTTGCTGTTTAATGCATTCAGGGGTTACAGAAGTTAGAGAGGAAGTTATGTAACACACTTAACTGAAGAAGTGGGCCTCTGCTTTTATTTCCATGATATTTTAGGAGGCTACATGCTGTTCCACACCTGTGCATCACCCTATAAAAGTTGCTATGCAGCCTTTTATATAAGCTTCTATGAAAGCCTTAGTACAAATGCAAGGATGGTGGAGGCTCTAAGTTTGTTAGTAAGATATCGGACAACTTTCTCATAGATACACCTTGACACTAACTTGCAAACAAAAGGTTGTGTCATTCAGTTTCGGCTGATAATCGCTACACAGCAGATCTTATTATAACCTTTTTTGTCACCCTATCCCTAGCATTCTGCCACACCAACCCTCTGCATGTCCTCCTTCACGATATCCATGAATGTTGTTTATGGTCTTCCTCCCTGGCAGCTCCATCTTCAGCATCCCTTTACCAATATATCCATCATCCCTCCTTTGCACATGTCAAACTGTTTAACCTCCAAAATACTCGACCTGAATTGTCCCATTGATGTACTCATTTCCAATCTTGTCCCTCCTAAACTCTCAATAAAAATCTTAACAGCTTTAACTGTGCCACCACCAGCTCAGCCTCGTGTCTTTTTGCCAGAGCTGCTGTCTCCAAACCACACATCATAGCAGGTCTCACAGCCGTCTTGGAAACCTTCCCTTTCACTTTTGCTTCTATCCTTCTGTTACAAATCACCCCTGACACTCATCTCCACCCACTCTGCACTCTATTTTTCACTTCTTTTGTACACTGTTCACTGGTTTGGACGGTTGACACAGGTATTATACTCATCCACCTTCATTATCTAGCTTCACTGTTACACCTCTCTTCCTCTCATTCACAATCGAAATCAAAGCGATAGCATGGGAGGAGCCGAATCAACACTTTGCTTTAATGACAAAAGAATGCACTGCTGAGTTTAGAAACACCAGTGTTTTTTTTCTGTGCCTTTTGTGTCCACAGAAAAAGATGCTGGTAGATGATTACTGGATCTTTTTAGCGCATCCAGCCAAGTGAAAAACATTTTTCAGGTGGTAGGCATATCATTATCCAAGTCTAACATAAAGAGAAGGCTTCACAAGAAAAAAAAAAAAAGAAATCTAATCACCCTGTACTAGAATGGCAAGAGTAAAAAAAACTGTTTGGGAAAGGCTCACTATGTGAGCACAGTGTACTCACAAAGCACAGTTTCTTTAAAAAAAATGGCAAAAATGTGGGTGGGTTGCAGGTAGGGAGGACAGGGTATTGAGAGGAGGAGAAGGCAGACGAGACCACTCTGGAGAAGGAGAGCAGACAGGCAGTTCAAGTTAAGAAGCACACAGGAGATTAGATTAGAAAGCTTGAGTAATGAAGCTTACAGTATACCTGTGTTCAACAAGGCAGATTTCTATTCACTCATCTGCCTGCATTCATGGGAATTCAGGCTGCTAGCCTATTCTTTAAAGCACTTTTGCGTTTCCACCCTGTCAACCTCAATTCTGTCATCCTCACCTTCGCCGAATATTTTACTGGCCCACATTCTGTGAGCCAATCATGGTCCTACTTCCTACCATTGTTGGAAAATGATTGGCTTCATCAATGTCTAATCATCAAATTGTTTATAACTCAGAGTACATAATTCAATAAATCATGTTCAGTTCCTTGGAAAATATCTCTCAAATGAAGTAAAAGATTGAAGGTAATCAGAGAAGATGGAGGTGAACAAGTGGTTAAATATATATGTACTGAAATGACTGATGGAAAAAGTGATAGGTTATAATGAGAGAGGAACAGAGAATCACAAAAAAATAAATAAATAAAATAAAAAAAGAGGAAACAAACAACCAAGGGAGGAATTAAAACGATGGGAATAACCAAGAATAAAGAATAACGAGATAAAATAAAAATAAACCAAAAAAAATCCCAGACAATAACTGAGTAAACAAGTCCCCACATCTCATTTCCCACTTCACCAGAAGAGACACACAATAGTTCTCAATAGGAGCTGCAACTCCTGCCTGTATGGTCAGTTGCTCCTCTTACTCCAGGAAACAACAATTAAACATCAGTCAAGCACAAAATTAGAGTAGAGCTTAATCTGTCAGTCAAAATATTTGCCAATACATTAACAGTGAAGAAATAAATATATTAGGAGAATGTGCCTGCTTTATAACTGTCTATAATTCAATACATTGTTCAAACAGCAAACCCCAGTCCCCTTCTTCATGCCACACATGCCTTCTACCAGTAATTTGACCTTAAATGGAGCCTAAAAGTAGTAATGGAATAAGTGAGGCTTTCTCTACATTGACACCTACTGGCCACTTTTTGCTTTGCTATTGTCACTGCTACCACTTGTATAGCTCTGATTCAAAACAAAAGCCACCTCAAGGTGCTTCAATTGTAAGATAAAGATCCAAAAATATTACATACGGCCCCAAAAATCAGACCAAGCCCTTAGAGCAAAAACTTGGTGAAAGCAGGAAGTAAAAAATCCCTTTTAACAGAAATAAACTTCCGGTAGAACCAGGCCCAAGGTGTTGCAGGAAAAAAGGCAAACTATAATAATAGCAATGGCAATAATTTCTAGATAAAGATTGCACAGTTCTAAAGAAAGCAACATATAGACCAACGACTGCAGGAGCCAGCATGTGAGCAGACACATCCTTAAGTTTGCCAACGACACCGTCATCATTAGTCTGCTAAATACTGAGAATACACTGAGAATAGCAAGGATATGGTGATCAGTCTCAGGAAGCCCCTTCACCCTTGACTGCAGACCAACATCAAGAGTAAAGCTACTGAATTGGTGGAACAATATAAATACCTTGGCATGGTCATTGATAAAAAAGAGACTAATGTGAAAGCAGTGGTCAAGAAGCGCTATCAAAACCTTTAATTTTTGAGGAAGTTTCATGTTTTCAACATATACAGAAATATGATGACTCTTTCATTGAATCAGTTTTAACATTTTCAGATATTGCCTAGCTTGAAAATGAACCAATGACAGCATATAGAGTACTGGAACAAAATAGTTAGTGTGGCTAGTAAAGTAAACCACATTGCCTGCTGTATATGAGCAGCAGGTGACGCAAAAGGCCCGAGCTATTGTTGAGAGCCAGACTCTCTCCCTGAATCTGAACTGCTTCCTTCAGGCTGCAGATACAGAACACCAAGAGTAAGGTGTAATAGGACCAAAAACTCTTTTGTTCCAAGTAAAATAGCAGTCCTAAATCATTTTATGTGATACCTCTATATTACCTAGTACCATTTGTGTTTTTACAAATTTTGCAGATTTTTACTGGATTAGAAATCACTGACGATGTAATGTTTTTCATGTTTTTATAATGGGGATGTGAATGATTTCTCAAAAGCCAGTCTGAAAACCAAGTTTCCCAGTAGAGAAAATAAAATGACTCAACTGCAATAAACTACGTATTATACCATATTATGATCTACACATGCTTGGGAGAAAGCTCCAGTCAACAAAGCAAGAAAAAGTCTGAGTATGAACTGTGAGCAGGCTGTATCTATGATGAACAGCATGTTGCAACCAATGCACACTGAAATATGACGTTTTAAGTTGCTAAGTAATTTTCTCTATTAACAACAAATCAATTTATAAAATAAACTGTACTGGGGGGTGTGGGGGGGGGGGATTATGCATATTGCGTTATGTTTACTCTGATAATCACATAAGTTTTGTGGGTTTGACTGTCTTGTCATTCAAGGTTAAGTGTAGCCAAATAATCAGAAGATGTTATTCTTGACTGTGAAATGAAGTGCAAATGATTGTAGCTCATTGTGTTTATGGAAAATGTGTATGAATGAGTGAAAAATCAAACAACAATGTCGTATGTAAAGATTTTTATTCAAAATCCAGCCTCCACTTGTTGCAGGTATATATTATTGTTTTGTGCCAAGAAATAAACACGTGACTATACAATGAATTGTATATTTGGAACGTGCCCTTTGAATGAATGCATAAGGGTCGGACTGATTTGGCAATTTTCAGGTCTAAACTAGCTGGAAGCCAAGTGCAGCCTGGAGGAGAGATGAGAAACAGACAACTAAATCAAATCATAATCTTAAAACTAGCACCAGACTGTCTTGAGGATCTCATGAAAGGCTGAAATCAACACACACACGCAACACAGTTAAGTTAAGAGTACGGTGTATTGTGTTTAGAGATCGCGGACCTCCCTGTGTTGGGCCCTTTTGGCTTGAAGAAGAAGCACTATTCAAAAAGCATGTCCCACAACCACTGATTTGAATCCTTGTGAGATCTATTTTCTTTAAGTGTCTTTATTAGCGTGACATCACTGTCACCATTCAACCGGAAGACATTCAAGATATTTATTGCACAAAATAAGACAATGGAGAATGCCTTTAATGGACAGTGGAGCCGTGACAATCAGACAGGAAAGTGAGGAAAGTGAGCAGCGGAAGGTACACAGCAAAGGCCGTGGAGTGGACTTAAACCCAAACTGCTGTTCGTTAGCAGTGTGGTGCATGGGCACTTGTTCAATCAGTGAACAGGTGCATCCTGCTACCTCTATTTTAACAAGTGTACTAAAGTAACTTTGATATTTTCTTTCTGTTTACAAATTCAAAATCTAATTTTATTGTCATCTCAGACATATACAAGTATGCAAAAAGACAAAATTGCAAAGCTCAAACAAACAAAAACGGGTATTGTTTCTATAGTCCGAGTACAAAAACAGAAAATGCAAAGGAATACGTTTCCTTCATTACACGTAGTATAGAATGATATTTGGATTGACCGATTATGTCCTGATTGTACGCACAGTACTGTGCAAGACATGCACACAACAGTGCTTTTTCTGTTGAAATAATTCAGTTTGGATGGCATGTTTGGATAAGTATGGATTAAAATTTTGAAGAAAAAAAAACTTTTTTCCCTCCTTTTTAGCAGACCTGTAGTATGGTGGATTGTTGACAACAACAACAAAAAAAAAAAACCACACCTGCATGCTTTGCTGATGTTCACTGAGCATGAACTATCGCTCAACCTTTGATCAGGTCATCAAACAACAGGACAGGCCATCACTCAAAGACTTTAATTAGTGGTGAAGATAAAGGGAAGTTGAGGACAAACTAAAGGGATTAAAAGCAGTCTGTTGTACTAAATAGATGTTTTTAACAATACCACCCAAAAAGACCCCACTTTTTGTGTCTTTGTGCGTCTCATTGTATATAACTAAAATATATGAGGATTTTTTTTTAAATCACTATAATTACTCGCTGAATTATAGTTGCATCAGATTTTTTCTGGATGCTGCAAATTTACCATCATTTTATTTGATCAGTTTTGAAACTTCTTGATTTTGTAATCTGTCCCAGTAGCACATCACAATTCTTGACAACAACTACACAATCGCATGGAAAAACAAGCTCATTAGAGATCTCCCCTAGACTGTGGAATGACACACACTTTGTCAGTCCCAACACTGCTGTCACCACAGTGACACACTCATGTAATTAAGACACACTGGGTGCAAGGGAGCTTGTCTTTCCCCTGCTAAATACTCATTAGAGGCACCTTTAAGGGTAATGTTAGCCTGTGTTGCAAAGCTAAGGGAAATGAGCTGACAAAACAGAGAGCTCCATGAGCTGTCATCTGATTCCTCCTGCACCAAGAGCCTGAAGAGAACAAGGAATAGCAGTCTTAAGAAATGGAGTCTACATTTTTATTTAATGATTTTTGCATCAGCATGGTTCCATATCAAAGAGGCAAAACTAGTTTGGTGAGAGTAAGGTCAGCAGGGCAAACAAATATAATCCTTTTGATTAGAGGAAGATATCTTTCACATCCCAGACATTGTTGTGCCGACAGTCCAAAGCGACTAAACTGCGTTATTTGGACACAGCATGAAAACCACAGCAGTTCTGCACTATATGAAAAGTGAAGTCCAGTTTCTTCACAATTTGGAGACAGAGCAGGCTGTGCAAGCTGTGGTGCACTGGCCACAAAGGAAACAGAATTTGGACAGACTGTATGAGAGAAAAAACCTCAGTGTTGGCAAGAGAAACAAAAATGAATTTTCCTTAATATTTGCTTAATAGTTATCAAATACTAAACTGTATACTTTAAAACTACAGTTAGTCAATAGACAGAAAATTATTTTTTGTACTACTGCTTTTTTAACTACTGCTTTTCCTACTAAATAACAGCAAACAGCTTCTTTTAAACCATTTAATACATTTAAGAGAGTAAGGCGAGATTATAACTGACTATTAAAAATTTAACCACAAACAGCTGAGCCACCACCTTTTAAAGAGGCTATTTTTGAATACCACTCCCTGATCTACACACTTGCATCACTAACACAGATAAATGCACATTAGTTGCACAGTGGGGAGCAATGACAATTCAGGGTTGCCAACTTTTCCACTGAACACCTAGATATAAAATAGTCTATGGTTCCTAATTAATCCCTTCTCTCTTCATCTTCTTCTTGCACTCTACAGTGACGAAGTGATGCGAGGATGAAAGATTAGAACATACACTCCCCAGACATTTTATTAGGTGCATCTGTTCAACTGCTCATTAATGGAAATATCAAACCAGCTGATATCATAGCGGGGACTCAGTTCATTTAGCCATGCAGACATGGTCAAGATCACCAGTTGAAGCTCAAACTGAGCATCAAAATAAGTAAGAAATGCGATTTAAGAGACTTTGTACAAGGTGTGGTTGTTGGTGCAAGACAAACTGATCTGAGTATTTTAGAAGCTGCTGAGTTACTGGGATTTTCTTTAATAACCATCTCTAGGGTTTACAGAAAAAAGAGACAATATCCAGTAAGCCGCAGCTGTCTGGGTAAAAATGTCTTGTTGATGCCAAAGGTCAGATAAGATTGGCTAGACTGCTTCATGGTGATAGTAAGCCAACAAAAACACAAACAACCACTCAATACCACCAAGGCATGCGGAAAAGCATTTCATGAATACACAACATGTTCATGACATAAAGCAGATGGGCTGCAGCACTCCTATCAGCTAAGAGCAGAAAACTGACGCTGTAACCAAAAGTGGACAAGAGAAGACTGGAAAGCATTGTGTGGACTGATAAGTCTCAATTTCTGGACATCCGGATGGCAGTGTCAGAATATATGAGTATCAATCCATCCTGCCTCGTATCAACAATCCAGGCTGCTGGTGGGGGTGTAATGGTGTGGGAGGTATTTTTTGGCACACCTGGGTATTGTTGTTGATCAAATCCATCCCTTTATGAGCATAGTGTACAAATATTCTGATGACTGCCTGCAGCAGTATAACACGCCATGTCACAGAGCTCAAATCATCTCGAACTGGTTTTCTTGAAAAAAAAGAGCAAGATGTGGAGGAACAGAAGACTCATAATCATACTGCCAACAAACCTGCACCAACTGTGTGATGTCATCATGTCAATGTGGCTAAAATATCTGATTAGTGTTTCAAGGTCTTTGTTGAATCTATACATGAAGAATTAAGAATTCTGAAGGCAACAGCGGGTCAAACTCAGTACAATCAAGGTGTACCTAAAGAAGTGGCAGGTGAGTGTACATTTAAATTAAATCCCACATTCAAGTTTAAAAAAGCTATATCTTCCCAAGAATTTCTTGTCTAGAAATAAAAAAAAAAATATCCCAGCAATTATTTATTGACTTTTACACTTGAAAGCGAGTGCTTTCTTCTCTAATTAGAATGTCATTATAGGAAAACCAGCTTTTTTCACACTGCTCAGAAAAGTGTCTGAGTATGTGCAACTAGGAATGAAATGACAATTCAACAAATGAAGGGAAATAAATGGGAGAAAAACATCAATAATTTCTTGCTACAGGTCTACAAATCTGTTAAATCTTTCAAAACACAGCTTGTCTCCTTTATGTAGTATGAGTAATGTATGCTACGAGAGCAGCTCCAGCACCTTTAACAGCACTTGAAATCTTAAGATCTATTTTTTGTGCTAGTCATAAAATCAGCAGGGTAATTGCAGTTCTTCAACATCACATGTAGTGACTGTATGACTGGCTATAAAATAATTCCTGAAACACGTTGCGTAGTCATGTTAGTACTGTTTTGATACCAATCTGTCCATATTAATCATGGCGTGTTTGTCTGTGTTTGGTTTCATCTGGCATTGCTCTAAAGGGCCAATATAAAACCTCTGCAGTCCCTTAACATTATAACTAAGCACTCTGTTACTGAAGGGATCCAACCAGATAAGCCTGATACTGAGGAAGGTGTTTATTTTATTTTTTGGTGTGTGTGTGTGTGTGTTTTGTTTTGCCCCCTCAGGAGGTAGCACTTGAGTGCACAGTCAAGCAGGAGACTTTTCAGCACACATAAACGTCACTGGGGATCAGGAAGAAAACTCAGCGGGAGTCTACATTGTCATATGGTCATGGAAAATGCCCAATACAGGTGATATTTAAGAAGCCAACCAGGGAGAGGAATTTCCCTCGAGGACAGATATGCGGGGAGTTGTAACTAGAGATGGCAACGGTAGAGCAAGGTGAAAATAAACAGGATTAGCTGAGAGAAATGCTGAGCAAAACAAAGGTCAAAACCGTTAAAAAAAACCCCATACAGCTCACTCATGTTTAGAACATGTTCATTAACTCAATGCAGATTCACACACCTCTGCAGAGCTTAGTAGGCATTAACAGGACAACACAAGCAGCTTCAGCAAGACTTTGTATATGCTGTATATCTTAGCTGAAACACACAAATGCCAACCTGCAGGGTTAACATAAAATGATAGGACTGTTAGTTTTGTTTA
>VUQR01035734.1:0-12763 GCA_015108515.1 Hemichromis elongatus
TTTGGTTACATTTTATGAAAAAGGATGACAACAGGGCAACGTGCAATACTTGCAAAGTAGAGATTTGATCAAAGGGAGGAAACACTACGAATATGCAAAAGCATTTGCTCCAAAAACGCGACTGCTTTAAATGAATGTCGTGTTTTTGACCCGCTCCGGACTAGCGAAGCTCAACCCAGCAGCAGCGGTAGCGTTTGGACGTCCTCTCCCGTTAATACTGCAGGTAACTAATCAACTAGCATCGCATATTATGTTAGCGCGATTTGCCTTATTACAAAAGCTGCTATTACTGTGCGTTGCATTTAGATGAGCATCACGAGAGAGACAGACCGTCTGTCTGGCTCAGATGCTGGCAGTTCTCGCTGCAGCCTGCGGGGGGCTTCTCCTTTCACAGGGCAGGGAAAAGTATCACGTATCCTTCCTGAAAAAGCAGATATGCTTATATTTCTGCAAAAGACTTTTTAATGCTCCATAGTTGATGGATGCAGAATCGAATCGATAAAGAGAATCGAAAATGGAATCGGAATCGTGAAATTCTTATCAATACCCATCCCTACTCACATGTCAAATGCACAAACTCAGCATCTGTACTTTGTCTTCTCCCTGCAGAGGAAACTACACGACCGGAGAACTCTCTCCATGTACTTTGTAAGTTCTTTGTACTTCCTCTCGTCTCACTTGTGAGCCTGTTGTAGACGCCGGGGGGTGGGAGTTCAACCTTCAGGACCAATCCGATCTCTGTGTTCTTGTGTGTCTCATCTGTGTCTCCAGCCCATGAAGGTCCAGCAGGACTCGTTCGAGGAGCGCTCAGCGTCTCCTGACCTCACTGAGCCGCTCTATGAGGAGGTTGGCGATTTCGGCCTTCAGGTCCTGAAGTCTCTGGAGACCAGCTTCCTGTCCAGCAGCATTGCAGAGACCCAGGAAGTGCCAGACCACCCCCCGCTCAGGCTGGTTCCCATGGAGACCAGACATTTGGATCACATGATCATCCCAGAGGTGGTCCGGATGGCGAGAGGCTCCGTGGAGACTCTGGAGCAGAGCAGCAGCAGCAGCAGCGGAGGAGGAGCTGGCGGAGGCGATGGAGATGCAGGCTCTCCAGACTCAGAGGCCGCCAGCCAGCCCGTGGTGAGGAGGAGACAGACGCTGCAGGGAGTCTGCACGCCATCGCAAGAACTGCTCCTGCAGGAGCTGTCCTCCGCCTTCATCAAGAAGACCACGGGGGAGGAGGGGGATGAAGAGGAGAGGCCCTACGATGTCTGAAGACTGAAAGATGGAGTCACATGATCTCCATCCATTCAAAGCACGCTGGCAATCAATTCAAGGTGCCCATTCAGGTTACAGAGACAACGATCACATGACCTCCTACTGGACTCATCAGGCAGACCTTATTGTAAAAACTGCGGCTGAGGAGGGCCATGTGACGCGGTTGCCTGTAGTTGATTGGAGCTCAGTTGGAGGCTGTGCTAACTTCACCGGCGTGAATTCAGCCGTCAGCTCTGACTTTTTCAGCCTGTGTGCAGCGCCCTCTCCTGGCTGTAGTTTGTATCTAACAGACTGAGAGCTGAGCCCTTCAGGGTTCTTCTGACCTGCAGGAAGTTCTGGCTTGTTTGTTTCTGATTGGCTGGAGCGAAGAAGACTGATCACAGACCCTTGTTGTTCTCTTTATGTAACAGGAAGTTTGATCACACATGTTTGAATGTGAATGACTCACAAATGGTCAAAAGTGTTTTTATGATATTTAAATGTTTCCAACAAGTTTAATCTGATATCTCACATCAGTAATCTTTTCTAATCTGTCACTTCAAATACTCAAGCTAACGACAGGTAAAGGAGGAAGGTGTCACATGGGTGGGACTCAGCCTCAGGTGACTCAGTAACAGGTAACCTGCAGCGCTGTTCCTGTCTGTGTTTAAATAAAGTTAAAGGAAACCGAATGACAGTGAGCCAGTTTCAGTGACGACTCTGGGATTACACAAACGATGACATCATAGAAACGCAGCAGTGTGACAATTGAAGTAAACACATCTGGAACAACTCAAACTGTGAACACAGTTGGTTGCATCTAAACACAGGTACCTCATTGGTCGATTCTACACGCGTGCGTGTAAAGTGACCAATAAGGCGCCTGCCTGAGTCTTTGACTGGCGGTCTGAAAGTCGTGCGAGTTGGTTTGGCACCTCCTACTGGGACAATGTAACGTGTTCTTCCTGTCGCTCCGTCAGTGCTAATGCTGCATTTCCTGTGACGACTTCATAATAAAAGTCATGTGATGATCCAGCTGTTAAATGTTTTCAATGTGGAGCAGCAGGAGTTCATAGTACTGCAAATGTAGGAGTACTTCAGTACTTCCATCTGTTATCACTTTGTATTAGTTTGGATTGTCTGTCTGGGCTGAGATGCTCTATGAACATTTTCATAAACATGTTATTCACATAAAGACACTTTTAAACATATCTGCATTACAAACACGTGTGTGTTTCTGGGACTGTTTCCCAGTAGCCACAGTGTTCCAGTAAAGCTGCTGGTGAGGACAGACTGGCCTCACTCGTTTGTGTTAATGAACTCTCCGTGTGCTCATGTTCCTGTGCTCATGATTAAACTCAGAGCTGTCATGCCTTATCCAACACTTCCTCTTATTTTTCAAAGATTCCCCTTGATGGTTTGGGAGGATGTGATGCAGAGAGGGAGGCGGCAGCAGGTATTCAAACGATCTGCAGTGAAATCTCTTTACAGAAAAACTGGTTCCTCTGAGGGAGAGATTGTCGTGTCAGCGTGTGGACAGCCTGTCATTATCAAAGAAGCTGAATAAATCAGATGTGAGAAGATGTGCATCTGAGCGCAAACTCAGACATAAACATCACATTCAACTGTATTCATTCAGACTTTCCTGACAAAGACACAAATTTCCCAAAGGAGCGTCAGAACTGTGCCGGCACTGCTAGCGATCCATCCAGGAGCTCACAGGAAACCCACAGCTCCGGTTTGTCAGCTAAAATACCAGCTGAGCGATCTCGGCCTCTAACCTCTCTTCCTTCTCTCCTGTCCTGACTTTCTGATCTTTCTCCAACTCTGAGTGGAGTTAGCTCTCTGCCTTTTCTCTCCCTATGAAATAAGCAGTTGGACCTTTAACTGCAACTCACCGTGAGACCAACTGATGTTTGTTGAGCTGATAGAAACGCTCCATTTGAAATTACCTGACAGTTAAAAAAAACACATTACTTCCTGTATGCTTGCTCCTCTTTTTACAGCCAGTAAAGGAGAACTCTGCTGTCTGTACTCTTGCTGCAGCATTTTGGATTATTTGAAGGCTTTCAGGGACTGCCTGACACTGTTCCCTCTAAGCTGCGTGCTGCCACGGTCTCCGCGCACACAAAATCCAACACGAATTGAAATTAAAATAAATACATAACAATTCATTCTGTGCTGTTTTGCAGTGTGAGTCAGGAAGTGAGCGGTGACTGGCTGCTCCAGCCAATGATGCGAATCACATTCGTATAGACACAGCCAATCAACGTCGCTGACAGGCTGTGACAGCGTCCTTATGTGCCCACACCGGTGTTTTAGCTAGCAAAGCGGCGTGGCTGATGTGGAGCGAAGCCATGTTAATGACAACGTGTACAACCACTGGAGATGTGAGCAGGACAGATGGAACGATTGAGCTGCATCTGGTCATCATAAGCTGTATTTTGCAGACAAAAACTTACAGGACTCTCTCACAGTCAGCTCAGTGCACAGCAGGAGCTTCACACAGACTCATAATACAAGTCAGAGATTTATTTTTTTTAAAAAGTTAAGTGTTTCAAAATTGGAGTTCAAGTTATTTTTACTTCCAGCAGTGTTAACATACTACACAGGTCATGAACACGATTTTTATTTTCATTGTAAGTGTGCTAAAGCACTTAAAAGTATTCTAACATATATGTAAATGCTGTCATTTGATTCTTTTAGTAAACCATGTAACTTGGATGGATTGGATGCTGGCGTGACCACAGTGCACACGTCTAATGTTGCTCACAGTGGTCCAAGGGAGCGCTCAGGGAGTTTGTGTGTTTGCTCTCACACATTGCTTCCTGATAATAATGAATTACAGTAGTCCAGCCTGGAAGTAATAAATGCATGAACTAGTTTTCCAGCGTGACTCTGAGACAGGATATTTCTAATTTTGGAGATGTTGGACAAATGGAAGAAAGCAGTCCTACATATTTGTTTAATATGTGTATTGAAGGACATATGTTGGTCAAAAATGACTCCAAGGTTCCTCACAGTGTTACTGGAGGCCAAGGTAATGCCATCCAGAGCAAGAGTCTGATTTTCAGGGCCGAGTACAATAACCTCAGTTTGATCTGAATGAAGCAGCAGAAAGTTAGAGGCCATCCAGGTCTTTATGTCTTTAAGACATTCCTGCAGTTTAACTCATTGGTGTGTGTTATCTGGCTTCATGGAGAGATAAAGTTGGGTGTCATCTGCAGAATTGGTCCTTGCGTGACAGTCAGCACTCAGGTGACCGTTACTCTGTTCTCCTGGGAGCTGCAATGGCGTCTCAGATGTCCTCTGTCGACTGGACATGGACAGCAGGGTGACCTTTGACCTTGGGCCTGATGATAAAGATGACACATTCTTGGCCAGAGAGTATGTTTTATCCCCAGTATCGCAGTGGCAGCACAGAGAGTTCTTGGCCTTCTGCCTGAACTCCGTGGACACATAGTAGAAAATGAACGGGTCGATGCAGCTGTTGAAGGTGCTCACCGCCAAGCTCACCGTGTAGGGCACATAGAGGTCCTCGCCATCTCCGTCCAGTGAGCTGTCAGCATAGGTGAGGAGGAGGAGAATGTTGCTCGGCAGCAAAAACACGATGAAGACCAGCAGCACCAGCACTGTCACCCGGATGGCGTGACCGTAGGATTTTCCCTCGGACAGCAAGGTGCGCAACACTGTGCTGTGGCAGTACAGGACAATGGCCAAGGGTAGCAGGAAGCAGGTGGCGAACAAGGTGGCGAAATACGGCAAGAAGTAACTCTCCTGCTCCTTCTCTGGAAGTGCATCGTGGCAAGTGGTGATCTGCAGCGTGCTCACATTGTAAGTCTGCTGTGACACCAGCAGCGGCAGCATGGCAACCAGAACCACTATCCACACCAACACTGACATACACAGAGACACCTGCTGGCTCCGCAGAGTCCTGGCGCGAAATGGGTGGACCAAAGCGACGTATCGGTCCAGAGCCACAAAGGCTAGACACCACATGGAGCCGTACATGTTGCCATAAAAGATCGCCATGACAAGGCGGCAGAAGGGCTCGCCGAGCTCCCAATTGTTCCCCCGGAAGTGGTAGACGATCCGAAATGGCAACACCATCAGTAGCAGGCAGTCGGCCACCGTCAGATTGATGAGCAGCGGGATGGACGGTAGCCGTTTGGTCCGGAACACCAGAACCCAGAGAGCCAGCAAGTTGGAGGGCAGACCGACCACAAAGGCGAGCAGGTAGAGGATGGGCAGGTACAGGTTGGTGGTCGGAGCCTGGATCTCCTTCAGCTGCTTTGCATTCAGAGTTGTCCCATTACATGTAGGCCTGAGCCGGAAGGTCCGCAGACCTGCAGGGACACAACACACAGAGCGTTACAGGTCTCCCCAACTTTTAGGTCAAACTAACATCGCTCTTTAACCATTTAACCACTGGGTCAACTGCCAAATTCCAATTGTTCCTGAAAGCAGCAACTCTGTGCTTGCGTTGCAAGTCGAATCATCCAAATCTCAGCAAATAACACAGAAAACAACAAAACAAAACAATTTTAAATAGATGGTAAAAAGGGACGAGAGGGACATGGACCCCCTGTTGATCCTCTACCTAATCACACGAGCCAAGGTTTGAAAACAGGTGTAGGTCACAATCAGCCGTTTCAGGTGAACCCGCTGTAAAACCCAGCAGGTATGTCAGTAGACATCTTCAAGCTGTTAGAATCACAATAATCGTTACTGAGGTCCAGAAACTCCACATGTGAAGGTTTCCCGTGTCGTAGCACCGCTGTGAAATGTTCAAGTAAGACTTTTAGAGATATCGCACATGTTTACAGCACATAAAGAAGACTTTAATGTACCCTATTATTGGTTCTCACCCATGAGCAGCTGTCATGGACGGCTGTGTGTCAGCTCTGAGGGATTCATAGATGGTGAAAAGAGCACAAAGCCCTCTGCAGACTTCCATGCAGTAGGCGATGAAGTGGGTCTCCACATTTCATTGCATTAAAACACAGAAGAGTTTTGCCTGGTTTCTGAGGGGTTTTGCTGAAGTTGCAGCACCGCCGCCTCTGTGGTCACACGGACTCTGGAAACTCAGTTTAAGTTGGACGTTAACCTGCTGCAGAGCTCAGCTGACTGATCAGCCTCTCATTTCAGACGCATTTACAATATAATTCAGGGCTCTAGACTAACTTTTTGCCACGGTTGAGCACCAGCACAAAAGTTAGGCGCACCCAAATTTTTCAAGCGCATCACTTAAAGCGCAGTTTTACATGTTCACTTTTTCTGGGAGGGAAATTGCTGATTTGTACACGTTTATCTAACAAGCTTGTCAACACAAAGTTGGAGCAGCGTTCTACAAGAACGATATGTTGGTGAAAGTGCTTAAAGTGCTTTGACAATGTTAAACTGAATCATCATCTGGGCGCCAGTGGGGGGAGGGGACACTTGGGAATTTATCGCTGCATATAATGCGTTTCTGGATTTTTGGCTGGGTATCATCGGCGTGTCCGTCTATGTGCCGTCGGGAGAGAACGGCGAGAAGCAGAAAGCTGATTGTGACGCGTCGGCGGTCCGCGCTCTGTGTTTACGTCTTTGTGTGGAATCGTTTACCTCGTTTACTGTTTGGTGGTTGTTGAAATCGTTTTGTGAGCTTTAAGCTGAGATTCTGGCGTTTAACAGGTTTAATGAATCGATGTCGCTTTATTCAACGTACTCACCTCTCTCTGTCCACCTGCACTTTCAGACGTACACACGAAGGACCACAGGAACATCTGGACCACAGCCAATCAGAAAAGACTGATTATTTAAATTAAATTTACATTGACTTGCAGTGCCTTCTTGTGGTAAATATTGGTATTACACACATATACAGCTGATCGTTACTGAAGTTCATTCAATAAACACAGCAGGTTTCTCCACATTAAGTCTGATTAAACGTGAATTTTATAAAAGCATCTTCATACTACACTCCAGTGTGGGGATAGTATGCGTCTGTATCCCCCTACAGCTGTACTTTAGAGCAGGGTACATCTAGATGTGTATTTTATTTTATTTTACTTTGTGTTATTTGTGTTGGGGAGGGTTGAGGCTTCCAGGCTTTGTGTTCAGGTTTTGCTGGGAACTAGTGTTCTTGAGTTATGCTCAATTATTTTGGTTAATAGGTTCAGATTGGTCAAATGTAGATTTTGTTAAATATGTAAACAGCACAAAATATATGTTACTCTTGTTATATGTCAGTTAAGATAAGTATGTTAAAGGGTCCATTCTAAATTCTCTGAAGAAAGATTTGATTCACATTTCACGCTTTTTTGCAAGAAACCCATCTGACAGACGATGAACATAAAAAATACTGCAGAGAATGGGTTGGTCAAATCTTTTACTCATCCTACTCCACAAATAAAAGGGGGGTTATCACACTTATACGTAAGAATCTTCCCTTCATGTTACAGCCACTCACAAGGACAATGAAGGAAGATCTATTTTGGTTAAAGGGATGTTGCATGGGGAAACTGTTCTCCTAGGTAACATATATGCACCGAATGCACAGGATGACCAGTTTTACATGGTATTATTTAGTCAATTAGTAGACATGGACTGTGCTAATATAATATTAGCGGGTGACTTTAACGGTGTTCTATGCCCAAAAATGGACAGACTTCCCCCACAATCTACTTTGGCAAAAAATTCCAAAGCCCTTTGACAAATTGTAAATGAGCTGGACCTTGTGGACGTCTGGCGACACTATAATCCACTGTCTAAAGAGTACGCTTTCCACTCTAACCCTCACTTGTCAGCATCTCGTGTAGATTATATTTTTATCTCCAAGTGTTTCAGGCAGTTAGTTCAGCAGGTAAATATTGGTCATAGGTCTCTCTGACCACGCTCCTGTGGTCCTAACCATTCAACCCATGAGACATATCGAGCGCTCCGTGTCTCGGATGATGAGCACACTGTCCCTTTTGGATGAGACATTTATACATTTCATAACAGAGCAAACAACGTTATTTTTAGAAATAAAGTATAAAGGGGAGGTAGACCCGAGAATTTTATGGGATAGTTATAAGGCTTACATGAGACGGATGATTATTTCATACACAAGTCATGAAAGAAAACAACGATTAACAAGGCAGTTAGAGATGGAGAATAATATAAAAAAGCTGGAGAAACAATATTATGTAACAAAATCAGCTGAAACGTTGGGTGAGCTTAATATTGCCAGGACATCCTTGCGTAAGTTGATAATGCGAAAGGCTGAAAGAGATGTCCTTTTTGCCAGACAGCGGCTCTTTGAATCAGCTAAGAAGCCTAACCGCTTCCTGGCTCGTCTCGCAAGGAATACTCCATCAAGTTCTTTTATCACAGATATTGTTGATGTGAAAGGTGAAAGGCAAGTAGGAAACCGTCAGATTAATGAGTGCTTTAGAAAATTCTATACAAATTTATACCAGTCTGAGTTGGACATAACAAGGCTTAACTCGGGCTTTTGTTAAATGACTTAATGTTCCCTCAGCTCTCTGAAGATCAGGTGAGCCTGCTGGAGTCACCCATAACACTGATGGAGGTGGATAAAGCTATAGCTGCACTCCAGTCAGGGAAATGTCCTGGGGCAGATGGCTTCACCGTAGAATTTTTTAAGGTAATGAAAGTGAAGTTAAACAGTTTATTATTAAGGGTTTTTAATAAAGCATTTGAAGAATCGAAGCTCCCAGAATCTATGTACCAGGCTAATATAACAATGATAGCTAAAAAAGACAAAAATCCGGAGTCATGCTCATCTTACAGGCCTATTAGCCTTCTTGGTGTTGATAATAAGATACTTTCAAAAAGTAATGTGCTCTCTTGTGCATGCTGACCAGACAGGTTTTATTAAGGGGAGGAATTATTATAAATATACTTGACGCCTATTTAATATTATTCATTTTATACATTTTCATCAAATGCCTGGGCTTGTTGTTTCTATAGATGCCGAAAAGGCATTTGATAGATTTGAATGGGAATATGTGTTTGAAATAATGAGAAGATTTGGGTTTGGGAAAAACTTTTTGGGGTGGATCAAAATGATATACGAATCACCAATAGCATCTGTGTTAACTAACGGCTTGTTATCCTCCCCAGTTACATCGAGCAGAGGTACAGCACAAGGCAGCCCATTGTCACCACTATTATTTGCTTTGGCCATTGAGCCTGTGGCCATGGCCATTAGACAAGATCCAAGTGTTCATGGAGTTAAAATTGGGGATAAACAACATAAAATTCTGCTCTATGCAGACGATTCTTCTGACATTGACTGAACCCGCCAACTCTCTACCTGTTCTTACTAGGTCTATCAAGGATTTGGTCTTATATCTGGATACAAAGTAAATTTTGATAAATCTGTTAGAATGACTCTGTGTAGTGGAGGGGACATTGAACCTTTATGTTAAACCTTTTCACTGGGCACCATCAGGGTTTGTATATTTGGGAGTTAAGGTTACACCAAATGTTGGTCACTTGTATAGAGAAAATATTAATGGAATGGTTCAAGATCTTCAAGAGAGGCTGACAAGATGGAGATCACGTCCAATATCATTTTTGGGAAGAATAAATCTCATTAGGATGGTAATCCTACCTAAAATATTATATCCCACAGGCATGTTGTTTGCAATTTTGAAATCAGAAGATATTAAAGTAATTAACAATAATATTTATAACAAGGTGCAATAATAACAGTGTGCAATACAAATACACTTACTCTTCTTTTTTATTATTAAGTTATTATACTGTGTTGTGTTGTTTGTGTTGTGATGTGTCGTATCGTGTCGTGTTGTGTTATATGTGGCGCCGACGTAGGACAGTTTTCCAATTTCGTGGTACTGTTGTACTATGTATGGCTGTGCAATGACAATAAAGAGTTATCTCTTAATAAGGCTATGGTGGATTTCATCTGGGCAGGAAGAAAACCCAAAATTAAACTGGAGACACTACAGTTACTGACAGATCTGAGCGGATGGGGAGTGCCACACATAGAAAATTATGTTCGGTCAATACAAGCGAGGATTCTTTCTTCCTGGATACATGAACATTCTGATCTGCCGTGGCTAAATATTGAGGAAGTATTATGTAAACCATCCTCACCTGTTAACTTTCTAGGGAAACGCCTAAATGATCTACCTCACATAATAAAGCATAACCCACTGGTATATAATGCTATGTGGACGTGGGGAATACTGAGAAAACTTTAACAGTAGTCTTCGTTTAATATTTTGTCAACACATAAATAATCCAGACCTCCTGCCGCAAAACATAGGGTGGAGCTTTGTGGGATGGCAGAAAGGCGTAAAGAGGTTTAATGACCTCTTTAAACATGGTGAAGTCACAGTACTCTATGTCAAATACTGAGATCTATAAGTACTTACAATTGAGACATTATGTGTTAAAAACTGCTAAATCATTACAAATCTCAACAGCCTCTTTTCAGTTGGAGAAATTTCTTCTGGATAATAGGGAGCATAAACATTTTATATCAAAGTGTTATTCAGAGATTTATGCCCTATTTGTGGACAAAGTGGCATGGTTGAGAAAATCTTGGGGGACGTTGCTTAACTGTGAAATAGATATACAGGCATGGGACAAAATACTGCTCCTTCCCTCTAAAACCTCTGTTTGTAACCCATTTAAAGAACTGCAGTACACAATTTTGCATAATGTGTATATTTCTCCGTATATTTATAGTAAGTATAATATATAAGAATATGGGAACATCTCCGAATTGTCTAAAGTGTAAGGCCAGAGTGGGACCAGATTTCATTGCCTGTGGGAATGTGTTATTATTCAGTCATTTTGGAAAGAGGTCTGCGCCAATATTAGTACAGCCATTGGTCATCAGGTAACGGAAAACCCATGAATGTGTTTGTTGGGATATATTCCTGTCTCACTGGTACAATATGAGCATGTAATTAAGTCACTGTTAATCAATCAATCAATCAAAGCTTGATTGATTGATCGATAATGTTGGCCGGGAAAAGCATTATGTTGAGATGGGTGGGGGCGGAGCCTCCCTCCATTTCTCTATGGAAGTCGCTCATCATTGATGTTATGACTCTGATCCGGCTGGGACATTATATTGATGGGAGCTCCCGAACTTTTGTGGACAAATGGAAGAAACCACTGGAAGCACTGGGAGTAACCGGTAAACTGGATTCTAATGGACAACAAATGTGGACATAAATTATCACAAGTTCTCTGTGGACTCTGGAAAATGTTTATTATTCTAGTGCTGTGCAGTGTTACTGTTTTGGATGTGAACCAGTCTTGTATTTGTTGGGGGGAAAAAGTTAAACAAAAGTTAGAAAAATAACACTGCGCTAAGAGAAGCCGGTGAGCTTAAAAACAGGGCGGAGCTGCACTCTGTACAGACTCATCGGATCAAACCCTCGTTCAACTCTAGAAGAATCAACACTGACAGGAAAAATGAGTCAAGTGTTGATAATGAAAAAATAAAAGCACGAGTTCCGCTGTTCTCAGAGCTGTTTCAATAAAGTTTCACATCCATGAAAAAAAAACGCATCTTCAAACGCACAGTGTTTCCAGACTTTTAGGTCAAAGATTTAGAATTAGAATAAACCTTTATTATCCCACGAATGAGAAATTGCGTTGTTACAGAGCTCTTACAGTAAGGGAAATAAATATAGAGGGAAGGCAAGTGGTCTTATATACATAAGTAGCCAAAGTTTCAATATATAGGTATATACAGATAGCAATGTACATAATATGTATAGAAAAAATATCTGGATTTGTTGTCTAAAGCGGCACGGCACCTACGCGCTCACAGGAAGAAGAGAAGAAGACTTACGGATGGCCATAAAAGGACACTCGTCTGTGGGGTGAGGAAGAGGAGAGACGCTACAGACGAATGCCAGCAGGCAGACGAAGAGCAGGAAGGTCCCAGTGAGCCCCCTCATTCTTCTGTTTCTTCTTCACAGAGTCACAGCTGCAGCAGATGTTTGTCAACTCTCCTCAGACTAGTACTGACAGTACTCTCTCCCAGTATCAGCAGTACTAGTATTAGTAGTAATACTGTCAGCAGTAGTCCCGTCTGTGGTCTGAGGCGTTCTGTCTGATCCCAGAGCTGCCGTGCTGTCCCCTCCCCCTGGTGATGAAAACTGGAAGTTTACTATTCTTGTGGGGACCAAAATCCTATCTGGAAGGAATCATAAAACAGGAGCTCGAAGAAAAAAAAAGTACAAAGCAAGAAAACAAGAACATAATGTTCTTATGTTTCAGGTACATGGGCCAGACGTGGCCGTCAAAAAGGCCAGGTGGGTCTGGTACCAGGTAGTTCCTTGAGCAAAAAAAAAAAATGCACAAATTAAAACCTGAGAAGGGTTAAAGGTCACCCGCAAAAGAGCAAACCGGACTTTAGCTTCTTTGAAGGGAATCAGTGACTCTCAGGTCACTAAAACAACCCTCAACCTAGTTTACTACATTTACCTGCACAGGTAAGAGTTTGTCAGGAGTGACACTCGTGTACCTTCATGAAGCTGCAGCA
>VUQR01035736.1:0-10289 GCA_015108515.1 Hemichromis elongatus
CAGCGTTTACACTGCATCTGCCTTTGTTGTCTTTTTTTGGAGCAACTGTGACATTCACTAGTGTAAATGACACACAAAACCAAACAACGACTACACTACACACTAACTAAAGCCTCCAAACACGCTAAACATCAGAAATCTCTCACATATCAAAACTTGCTCTCTCTCTCTTTCGCTCGCCCGCTTTTTCTTGCCAGTGTCACTCCTAAATCTTCCCCCTCTACCTAAACAACCAAATGCCACATGTTGCCATATCATTTTTTTGATTGGTCGACATGGTATATTTTTCCACTAATAGGGAAGGCGTGTTTTTTTTTTCTTTATCTTTTTCACTCGCAAGCGGAAAGTGTTTGCTAGCGCTGTCCGTAGAAATCGCTGTTTTTACCGAGCCTTCCCGCTGTAAACAGCGCTGTTTTATTCAGAAAAAAAACGTCGCGTGTATTTTTTATCATAACTCTGGTTCTACGTGGCCTATTAACACGATTTAAAAACTGGTATATAGTTTGAAGTCCGCACTTTCGGACAAAGTTCAAGTGGAGACTGTGGGTCGCTGTATCTTGTTGCTGTGTTGTCTTAAATTGGTCATGTGATTTTGACGCACCGGTGTGTCCCTTGACCCCAGAGGGTTAATATTTCATGATCTCAGGCTTTGAATTTTACTTATTCACAGTTTTTTTTTTTAACTTTAATCACACATTTTAGCATTGCTGCAGGCTAAAAGGGTGAGCCGATTATTAAACCGATGTAAAGTCACTTCAGTCACACTAAAGTGTAGATGTCAGTTGTGGCAGTTTTGAATGTGTTTTGATAAATGTCTTATTTCAGGTGAGTCCACAGCACACACACACACAGCCACTCACAAGTTCCTACCGGCAGGTTCCCACAGTCATTTTTCTTGTTAAAATAGAGTGGATTTTGGACTCCAACAGAGATCTCATTTCCAAGGCGTCCACTACTATTCACATGTAAAAAAAAAGAACTGAAACCTCTGCAAAGCTCAGAACATCAGAGTACATTTTCAGTGTAATGTGTTCTAACAAAAATAATCTCAGTATTATATAAATCATAGTTTGAGCTTGCTTGTAATAGGACTTGTCTGGCCATCTGGCTTGGTTCTTGAGGCATGCTCAGTTTCAGACAGACATGACCCCTGATCTCTGGGATTGTCAGGATTGGACATGCAACCACAGCAGAGCAGCATGTGTTCAATGTGTAATCCACTTCTGGAAGAAGAAGGATGTTATTTCTTTTTTAATACGAGGAACTGATTGTGTTCATGTGTGCACCCCATCATTGTGAAAAACCTAGATACTGACATTCATGTACCTGTCAAAGAAGATGGGAAAGAAAATCTCAAAGAGAGAATCCATTGTTGGTCGCTTGGGAGAGAGGATACGTACTTAACATGTTAATCCAGGAATAAGCGGCAGAAAATATTGGAAGACCTGTCAACTTCTGTATTAAATATTCTCCATTTCATGAAACATATATGTATTCTTCTCATTTGTTATAATCTGCTATCCCATTCAGCTCAATAAATTCATAAGACCTTTAGCTGGTTGAATGTGAAGAATGCCTTATTATAATCCCTGGCAGAGGCATTCATGAAAGGCAGCATTTGTATTCAAAGTCAAAGTGCATTTGCCATCAAAGAGTTGTATAAGAAATCCAGTTGTGTCTGTACTTCATTTAGGTAATAGAAAGATAGGGAGGAGTGAAGATTAAGGGAAGCGAATAGAGAGGAAGAAACGTGAGATAAAAAGTAACCTCTGGGGATTAGTACTTTCATATAGTATGCTCACAGCAAGTTAACAATTTAAATATTACTTTCTCTGTTAGCATTCATTTTCAATCATTTTGTGCAGATGTATGTGTATATGTACTGGTGGGACTGCAGTGAAGTTATCAATATGCATGCTGAGCTGCTGCTGCTGCACCTATTAGCATTTGAAAAAAAATAAAGTCCTGATGAAGGCAGCTGCCAACTTCTCTTCACTGTAATATATTTACAACGGCAGACTAAAACACACAGTGGCATCAAGCCAGTGGAGTTCTCTTTTAAGGCCAAGCATTGCTCCCAGGATGCATTAAGATGGAGAGTTACTTAGTCATTCTGACACTTTGTTCTGACCTAAAAGTCATCTTAGACTCACAGTTATCTTGTGATTGGTGAACTCTATTTCAGCTTTATGAAGAATCACCAGACTTAGAGGAGTAAAGATTCATAAATATGCACAAACAGGGAGCATTTATAGATTCATAAAAAAGATTTTACATTCACAAACTATGCATTCTTTTGTTTTAGTTTCCAACTAATTGAATTCGCCCCTTGCCTTTGAGGTCTTATTTAGCATTATAAATCCTTAATCCAAGATTTCTAAACTAAACTCTGTACTTCTGCTTCTTGAAGATTAACAGAGAAGTTTTCACATTACAGCTTTTCTTTTAAACTGTTACATAATTATTCACTAGATAACATAATTTGGTGAGTTTTGTCACGAGTTTAGTCGTTGATACCAATACAACAAAATTACATAATTTACAATATCAAAAGAAGACGATTATCCTACGATTATGAATAAAAGTTGACTTAAGTCACTTAAATGTAGATCATTTATTTAAAATTTTTACATATTTTGATGGCAGGTTACAGACTGAAATGTTAGGATGGTTACTGAGTCGCCCACTAACATTACTCCAATGTGTAAGGTACAAGATTAGCTTCATTATTTTAGCATTTTTAAGCATTTGAAATATAATGTTAACCACTGTAGCCATTTTACCCTAAGGAACATAGCTGACTTTACAACAGCAATGCTGAAAAATTGGTAAGCTATATTTCAGTTACTGGATGTTGAATTTAAACTAATTCAACTTGAATTCTTATATCACGTTTGCCATGAGGCAAAGACTAAAGTTCAGGACTGCTTCAATACATTGAATTTATTTACAGTGAAAAAGTGTGACAACAATCTGAAAAACTCAATTCCACTGCAGTGTTCCACAATAAATCCCAATCCAGGCAGGTAGGTTTCTTCACAGATAACAATAGATACATATCACACCAATGCCAGGGATACACGGACTGTAGTCATTCAGGTATTCAATGCTGACTAAGGCCACGTTCACACTGCAGTTATTAATGCTCAATTCTGATTTTTTGATCAAATCAGATTTCTTTTTTGTCTGTTTGTTCACACTACAAATAAAACGTGACAGCAAACACGCTCTAGTGTGAACAGTTCCCTGCTCTCAAAGCGGCCCACGTGTGCAAAAGAAGAAACACACAATGCGCTCTGTTTATGGAAGCAACACCTACAGAGTTAGTAGGTGTTGTTGCAGCAGTCTATCAATTTCTGCACAGTCATAAAGGACAGAATTTCTACACATTAATTAGCGAAAGAAGGACACTGAGAAAAAAGATTGCCCGTGCTTTAACAATGTCCAGTTTTCGCCGCCTTGCTTACTTGTTTTTCTTCTTCTTCTCTCACATAAAACAGTGCTTCTCAATTATTTTCTGTTACGGCCCTAACATTGTTCTGGCGACAGTGTCATTGGATAGAGGGGTTGTATTAACTTTGCAACACTTGCATCATCCAGCTTGACAAAGACCATGTCTACTGCTGCGGGGAGTATCAGCTCCTCTGCTATCGTGTGGGGTTTTTAGCACTGAGCAATTTAGTACGCTACCCTATATGATGCTAACAGTGCTCGCTATATTAACTGATTAGCATTCACAATCGGGATAATTTTTGGCAAAATTATGAACTTTTCCAATGAAAAAACTCAAGCGGCTTATCAGCGTGATTGGGGTGTAATGTCTTTAAGTGACGCCTTAGTTTATTTGGCTTCTGAAGCCAACATAACTTTTGTCATATTTCCTCGTCTTAGCTTTCGGGTGACTTTCGTTTGTCTCATTATCTCCGTCTCTGTCCGCCTTTCTTTTCGTCCCTGTTAAATATTTTTTCATGGTGTCGCTTGAGGGTTTGTTCACTACAATTCATATCTCCCGCTCTGTGCAGTGTGTGCGCATACTCCGTGCGATAACATCATAGAGCTAATACTCTCTGCGCACACTGTGACAATAAGAGCGCCACTGCCAACTACTGTGCTGGAGGTGCAACTACACTTTATTCTAGTACGACAAAAACGCATGTTCCCTGGCTGGGGTCATACACGCCCCACTATTTGAGAAGGACTGTGTTAAAAGAAGAACAAAAAGAAAACAAACAAGTTTAAACATAGTTTAAACAAACAAGTACACAGTCAGAATTTTCAAAGTCAGACCTTAGCAATCCAAGATGTATATATACTAAACAAATTTTTTTAAAACTCTCATCTGTGCAACCACTTTTGTATATCTGCAGTGTTTTTGAGCATAAAAAAAAATCAAGCATTGTGCTGTATTGTAATGAGCCGTTGATGAATTACCTTGATAAGGAACTAAACAAATCGTGCTTTTTCCATGTTTACTACTAGAATGTGTGCAACATACTACTTAGTGGTGTTTATCAGTCTAAAGTATTGTAGGTATCGTTTCTGGTGACACCCCTACACTCATATATAAAGTGGGTGTGCAGGTCTCTGACTCCTCCCATTTCTACTGTCTGACCTTTATTTTGTCTTCAACTAACAACCTGAAAGGCTTTGCAACTGTCTCTTGTGAACTTATTCTTCTATCACTATGATATACTGTAACCATCAGCCTATAATTTAGTTGAGTTGAATTTTATTTATATTAACACCAAATCACCACATCAGTTGCCTCAAAACAGTTTCTATTGTAAGGTAATGACCCTACAATAATGCAGAGAAAACCCCAACATTACTCAACCCCTTAAGCACTTGGCGAAAGAGGGAAGGAAAAACTCCCTCCCAGGGTCATAAAGGGGCAGTCATTTGCTGCAACTGGTTGAGGGTGATGGGAGAAAGACAGGACACACACACACATAGTAAAGAGACCCATAGATTAATAATAACTAATGATTAAATGCAAAGTGGTTCATAACACGAAGAGAGTGGGAGAAGAAGAACCACTCAGTGTATCATGGGAAGGCGCCAGCAGCTTAGGCCTACCGCAACATAATTAAAGGAGAGTTCAGGGTCAACAAAACTTATTTAAAACTTGTGTTAGTTGCTGTCTCAGTAGACTGCTCTGATGACAGCAAGAATACTAATATAAAATTAAAAAAAAAAAGTTGTGCTCCAAAAACTACTCTAAAACATACTTTAAATTTACAGTCTCAAATGAATAAATTAGAGGAAAAAAATAAGTAGCATTGATTCAGAGGCAATGAAATATCAAAGTATGAAATATGCAGCAGCCATTTCTACTCATTCTTCTATTTCTCCTATTTTTGCATTCATTTTCCTATAATTTTAAGATTTAATGTGATCTTCACAGAAGATATAGCATGAAGGGATAAACCTTACCTCCTATTTCTCTGCAGTGTTCACTCTGAAAACCCAAGCATGTTTTTTTTTTTTTATTCATAAAGGCTTACAAAGGATTTGCAGCAGGTGGTTTTCAAAAATCACATTGATAACATGAAACTGCCTTCCCATATCAAAAGGTCAGAGTGTTACATTTCCTTTTTGATTGGCTTGAAAGAATCACAGCCTCTGTCACTCGTGCTCCATCTCCTCTGTGAGGTAATATTGATATTTTGCTCAGTCTGTAATCAATGACCTGTCACGCCCCATTAGGTGAGATAGGAATGCTTTTTTTTTCTTTGCGGATTGTTGCCGAGTCTGGTAGTGAGTGTCTCTGTGATGCATGCTAACAATACATGTCTCATGGGTCCTTTGTGGTGACTCAAGGTCAGAGGGAGATCACTAGGGCCTGGATTAACTGCCCTCCGGAGGTTTTTCATCTTCGTGAAATACAGAATATATACTTGCAGTTTGACCTTGGGAAGGCTGTTTTCTTCCCGTTGGGTTCCGACAACATTTTAAGAGCTGTGGTCAGTGGCTTTGTGTCCAAGGTAAATGTTGAGAAAATGACCTGGCAAAGTGAGATAAATTGTCCAGTTTCTCTTTTCCATTTCAAACTTCTTCCGAGAAATCCCTTTGCAACAGTAAAGGCTTGTACGTGTCTTACGAGTGAACAACTTACACACATTCTCATATGAATCTATTGATTGCTTCACTTGAAAAATATGAGCTGGGAATTGTGCCACCCTGTTCTTTGTTCTCAGACAAGATGTCTGTAGAGTGTAATATGACGAAGGCGAATAGTAAGACTCACCAGACATTCTGTAGAGGATCAGTTGTTCTTAAAGGATCAAGTGTTTGCCAAACATGAAAGTGTTTTAAGATAAATTTTCACAAAGATACTCAATCTTCTCTTCTTTCATATTTCTTTTGTGGATTAGTTCATTTATAACCAATAAACCCTTGCAGCTAATATATCCAAGGAATTCAGGGAGGATTTCAGAGAAGTCTTTTTTTTAACTCATGTGTGTCTTGATGTTTTACAGCCAGAATTGTCTTTCATCAACTTAAAACGGAAATCTTAGCACAACATGAGTTGGTACCACATGCAGTAAGACAATTGTTTCTTTTTATTTTGTTTCAGAAAGGATTAATAGAGACAACCTCTCCGCAATCTCCCTCATGTTGGTCCACAGTAAAACTTTTCAGTATTATTTAATGGTTTTTGTTTTTTCCACCAGTTGCAATCACTGGTGGACATGCAGCAAGGCTGTATTGGCTCCACAGAGTTTATGCCTTTTCTCACACATTTTCCATCTTCTTTTTTTCCTTTTTGAGGTAAAAATGTTTGGAGGTTTTTATGATTGCCAACAGAAACCTGATACATTTCGCCAAGTACGCTTTAACAGAAACAGTCAGTGCTGGAGAAGATGCCAATCCTTGTGGCTGGTAATACCAACACTAGTTACATTTATTGATGTGACTGCCATATTGGAAACTGGAAATTTAAAGTTTTTGAAACTGCCCCACAAAAGTAAATAGAAGTATTTTAACTTTTGTGTATGTGGACATACAAGTATCTGTCATGATCCTCCTGTTTTGTGCATTTTCAGTGTCTAATAGAATTCTGACCTTGGGTTTCTATCCAGGTTTCTTTTGTATCTTTTAAGTTTTGGAGTGTTTTTTCTTTGTCAGTTAGTTGTTTCTTCTTGTCTCGTGTCTTCACCTGTTTCTTGTTATCCTCTTGTCCCTGATTGCCCTCATGTGTATTAATAACCACGTCTTCATATCTTCATTGACTGTTGTTGTTTCTTCAGTTGAAGTCTGTGTGTTCCTGTGCAATGTCTGTTGCCTTTTGGCAACTGTTTCTATACTTGCTTTATGTCCGTAAAACACTGTGTTCATCACAACCTTCTAGTTCTGTATTTTCACATATTGAAATTTCTAAAATGGAGAAAAGATTACTTCCATCAGTAACCAAAATTATTCAAAACTGTCCGATGTACCAAGGAAAGGAAAAAAGTTTCATGGTTTGAGGCTGCAGGTGGAGTCGAGTAGTATTTTTTGTAGCCTTTCACACTTGGGAACCAGATTCAAGATATAGGCATCTACATAACTAATTAAAAATATGTTATTTGTTTAGGTATTAAAGAGTACTTAGAAAAACTACCAGGTTTATCTGAACTTGCCACATGTTTTAAAATGCTGTAGCCCTCTGATTTCTCTTCAGAAAGGTATGTGCACAAAATATATTTCAAATTGGAATTCAATACTTGCAAAATTGTGATAACTGACAGACACACACACACACATAAAAAAATAAAACAATTTGTGTCCATGAACATGAAAAGAACAGATTCTTTTTCTAGATTATTTCACAAACTAAGTCCGCCTTGTTCCAAAATGTTCATGGGAAATAAAAAGCGGTTGACATTTATTCTCATTCCCTGAGATTCTGAAGCTTGCAGGAACGAGAGCCTGGTAGCAGCACTGGTGTTGCCTATGTCTACAGGATTACTTCTCCAAGGTCAGAGTAGTTTTCTTTCCCTGTTTCATGTCCTTCTTAAACTCCACTTTTCTCATTCTCTTCTTTTGAGCTACCAGAAGGAGTCTTAGCTGGGAGTGGGAAAAAAAGATGAGGTTGTTATTCATTATGGTTTCTGACTGATGATTATTGCAAGAAAAAAAATCTGATGCCTATCTTCTTGTAAAGATGCCACATTATTTATAATTGGTTCAAGGAAAATACTTGATTTGTTACAGACATTTTCAGGCAATGGAATGGGCAGCCCGCCAAGTATTTTACTATCTAATTGATATATGAGGGAGTGGAGAAAGATACCCATGTAGTCAAGGCAAGATGACGATAAGGGATATGCCAGTGGTATCTGTGTGTATAAATAATACACTACTGTGCAAAAATAGTGTATTATTAGTAGTAGTGTAGTGTTAGTAGTATAAAATTTAAGTTTTCCAGTTTTTTTGAAGATCTATCTTGTCTAAAGGTTCTTTAGACAAGATAGATGGTTACATTTTGATTCATTTTCAGTCCAGTCTTTACCTGAACATTTTCTGAGGAAGGCTTGTTTTTGTTACAATAAGCAACTCTTCGCTATAAATCATTCAGTCACAAAATTGGCACCTAATCAAGGGATGTTCAGTAAGGCTGATCAGAAATGGTTTCCATTAAAGGGTGGTCAAGAAGATATTCTTAAGGAAAGGATGAAAATCAACGAGAGTATGTCTTATGGAACCATTAATCCATTGAGGAATCTCACCATAGATAGTGAGTGTCTCCAGCCATCTGTAAAACAATTGGAGGCTCTGTCATGGTTTGGGGCTGCATTTCAGAGAGTTGTGTTGGGGATCTTGTCAAAATTGATGAATACAGAAAAGTACCATCAGATTTTGATTCACCGTGCAAAACCATCTGGAAATCCTCTGATTGACAGTGGCTTCATTTTCAGCGTGACAATGATCCCAAACACACTGCCAATGTAGTAAAAGCATACCTGGATAGAAAAAACACACAATGGAAGACAGTATCTAATAGGCTGGCCTCCTCCAAAACCCCTGGCTGCTAACATCCAAAGTAGACCTTTGAATGTCCTTCAAGAAGGAAAACTATTCCTGAAGAGCATTTAAAGAAATTACAAGGAAGCTTGTCCAATAGAGTTCAGATTGTGTGGAAGAATAAAGGTGGTTATGGTATTATTACTGCCGTTGGAAATCTTGCACATGTTGGTTCTGTATGTAGCTCCTAACTGGCCATCTTGGTATATTTCCAGGTTTTCAATTGGCAGTTATTTTATTTATTTATTTTACGGGGGTTAAATCTATAAATCTCTGCTTAGACACGTTCTTTCTTATCTACATGTCTATATGTGTAAAAACCTGTCAGAACTGGTTATGTTATGATGTCATTGGTAATTGTAAAAGATCTGGGATCACTTTCTATTTTTCACAGACTGGTTGTGATGTTTGTCATCCCAGTGTTTATGTTTTTGTGGACCAGCAGATTGATGCATTTTAACAGCAGACAGCAGCATATGCTGGATTTGCTCCTGTCAGTCATGTGAAATTGCAGTATGTATTTTAGGAAATAATAAAAGGGATGCTGAAGAACTGTTACCATTGCTTTTATAGTCACACTGTTTCTCACACTCTTAATATTGTACTAAGCTGTCTCGTAGAGGAATACTTGAGAAAGTTATCTTAACTTTAGATCATGTGTGAGAATAGAGGCATATGAGATAAGAATCAGTTCAGTCTTGACCAAACTGTATCTACCACATGAAAGCAACAGTAGTTTTATTGATTAAAAAAAATGGGTAACAACAATATCACAGATAAAAACATGTTATGCTCTGTTACAAAGAATTATTTTGTGGTGTGAACATATATTCATGAAACACAAAGCAAACATCATTGTAATATGTGATTTAAACTATGTGTTGTAATTTTCTATGAAGAACAAGCCCGAGTTCCTGCCTTTTATGGCACACTAGTGCACTGGAGTGCCTGTCGTCAAAGGCATGTTAGCATCAAAGGTAGACGTCACAGTTACTGGAGGTTTATTTAGAAACTAGCTGTAAATCTAAGGTCAAAGACGAGTGTTATGTAATGCCCGTGGTCACAATTCTTTGTGGTTTGTGGGATGAATATTTGTTTGGTAATTAAAGATTTGCTTGCTTCCCTCCCTATAATCTGATAGAAATCAGTATTGGCCTTCCTATTATTGGTTTATAAATTTAAAAAACATGGAATGAGAAACCCCACAGTGTCTTTCAAACTGGTAAACCAGAATTCAAGAGGAACAAATTCCTAAAGGTCTAAAAGAAACAAAGTCTTGAATT